>UCOK01019411.1:0-169955 GCA_900474325.1 Synergus umbraculus
TTTTAATACAGAAAATAATAAATTTTACTATTTAAATAGGAAAAATTACTATTGAAATAGTAAAATTTATTATTTTCTGTATTAAAATGTCTCAATTTTGGGATTTTGCCCCTACTTGCTATCGATATTAGTAATTTTTCTAACACAGAGTTTCTCAGTGTATGATGTGAAGCTTTTGTCAGACTAATCACCAATTTGTCATTTGATAACAATTTTAAGGGCATGTGATACTTTACCATAAGAGCAAATTAGTTATACCAATTATACATTCGTAATAATAAATATTTTTAGCTAATAAGAGTCAATAAACCTTCGTATATATGAGGCGAAGGTTTATTGAATCTTATTTACTAAAAATATTTATTATTATGAATATATAATTAGTATAACTAATTTGCTCTTATGGTAAAGTATCACATGCCCTTAAGGACAGTTTAATCGGTTAAAGTCTGACTAAATTTCTATAATTGCAGGTGCATTTGATCGGCAATTATGTATTGCCTAATTCCTACTCTGATGAGAAATCTACAGATTTTGATATTTGACAATAATTTTTCGCCGATTTGCATACTTCTTTACAATTCTTTAACTACAGGACACCTTTTTTAATGTCGACATACGTGTTTCGTTTCAGGAATGATTCAAGGATATCGACAAGACGATAAATCGCTTCCACATCCCTGTTTTCGAAGTACAGCAATGGATTATGGGTGGTACGCACCCACTGTCCATACAGTTCCAACAAATTATTATCCTCGTAGCAATTCCTTCAGCACCGCGTTAAGTCGCGCAGGGATGTATCGCAATTGCTCCCTCAATACAGAATTGGACAAGACTCTCGTCTGAATACCTCAGCACTGGATAAACAACTTCTCACATCGCGTGCAATTATTTTTCAACGAAGCACACAGAAACTCAGGTAAAGGTAAAGTGAGATAAAAGAATAAGGGGCACCAATTACTTTGAGAAAAAATGTGACTCAAGTATATCTTGAAGAAATATCGCTGTACATAAATTTTTTTCACTGAAGGAGAAGAATGTATATTAAAGTAGTTGTTTCATGTGTGCATAGGAAATCTCGGATCAGTGTTCTTATCCTGTATCTAAATTTCTGCTGTAAAATGATAATCCATTGTGAAAATTTACACTATATTCATGTCACAAGCAGTATTGCGTTATGGCGCTAATTTATGCAGATGCAATTAAAAGGAAAATTACTCATGGGACGAATTATTGTCAGAAGAGACATTAATCATGTCAATTTGAATGAAGTATGCATCACAATTACTGCTCGCACTAATAATGGTAATTCAATATCAATAAAGAGCTAAAGAAGATACACATTTAGTTTATTTCTTTCTGGAGAGTCTTATGTGGTAATGATCGAAAAAAATCAAATGGGGAGTGGCATTTCGTGGGTAGGAATTTATTGATACATGGTGAAAAAGTTTCTCTTGAAAAGTCCCGGCTGTATGGCAACATCTTCTTTAATCAGAGTACCAGTGCATTGGCCGATAAAGCAGCTTCAAGTTAACTCTTTGCCCTAAAGGATTACAAAAAATTTGAATTTGAAAATTCTCATTTAAAAAAACAGTTATATCTTAAAACTAAGTGATTATTATTATATTTATGAATAATACTTACTATTCATACAGGGCGAGTCTCCAGTAAATATACAGATTTTAACAGTAGACTTCTCGTAAAAAGTCATAAAAAAATATTTCAGATTCATTACTCGAATGGATCTGAAAAGAAGAGGATCTTTTTCTTAATTTTTAACAAGAATTCTGAGCTTTCAATCTTTATACTTATTGAAAAATAATTTTCATTCGTTATTTGTAACTTCCATTAAATTCTGTAATACCCTTTTGTGCAGAAAATTTGATCCAGAAGTAAATTTTCTAAAATATTTTTGTCGAAAATAAAATTCGAACTGGTTTTTATAAGGGTGCCAGGCACCTGTGGTTCATGTCACGAGCTGCTACTTGCCCTAGTGAGGGGATGAATGGACAGCAGTGATAATCCACCCCACAAGCATGCATCGAATCTAGGGTATGAAAAGGGTCTTTCTACTCCAGGGGTAAATTTGAACGCACCATCGATTCTGGGGCTAAATAAGTAAAAAAGTCAGTATAATAATACCTGCCATTAAATTTTTCCCCAGTTAAACACTAAACAGTGTAAAAATCTTTTTCTGTATATTCTGAATTTTCCTTTAGCTTATATGTTATGAATTTAATTAATTTAAGTTAAATTTAATTAAATTCAGAATTAATTAAAGCAGATCTAGGCTTTTGTCATTTCGCTCATATTCTATGTGAAGCTCGGAGAGTAAAATACTATGCATGTGTCAGAAATAGGAAAATACACCTGTCATGTCGCTGAAGAATAGGAAAGTTTCCACACAACCTCGTATAAACATGTACGTGATGGGTCTTCACGCCAGGTTCGGATTATTAAATTAAAGGTGCCCTTTTAGTAAAATTGGTATGGACGTGGTCGTGATGAAAATAAGAACAAATATGTTTCAACTATTTCGTATTCTTTTTTAACAGAAAAGATTCTCTTATTTTTCTTTTAACTTATAAAAGGAAATAGATGTAATCAATTATTAGAATGAATATATTTCCTATACTTTAGCTGAAGAATTTCTTACGAGCTTTTTCGGAGATGATCCGTTTCATTCGAAATATTATACAAAAAATTGGTTTTTATCATTATTGCGAAATGTATTAGAGGCTAAGCTGCGCGAGGATTCATAATACGGGTCTTATGAATCCCAGTGGCCTGTCGATAAGGGTGAATCTCCATAAATATCCAAATTCTCTTCCTGAGTTTAAAAATTCATCTCTTATGTATCGTATGTTTAGGAGGAATTTCTCTATATAAACTTCATACCGATTATATGATTTATATTTGGCGGTTTTCCTATAAGATATACTGATCTTGAAACAAATTGTTTGAATATCTAATGAAATCAAAAGTAATGGTATATTACTGACGAGAATTATCGATCGCGTGCTTCACATCAAGATAGTGATAACGATTATGGGTTGCATGATTCTTTTGCATGCATCAAGTCTTTTGACTACTGAACCAGTTTTACCACTTTCTTCTACAACAATTTCCACTTAGTAATTATTATTTATTACTGACTAATAATTATACGAATACACTCTTATACAATGTTACAATTTTTCATTTAAATGAAGTATGTGATCTTACGCAACTATGGCTGGGAAATTTACGTAATTGCACGTAAACAGCATATAAAAGTTGAGAAAAATTTGAATAGCATAATTATACATTGCGCTTTATAAAGCGCTTGTTTTATATATAAAACAAGCTTTTCATAAAACTAAAACCAAAGAATCTCTGACATGAATTGCAATCATAAAAGCAGGGTATAAAAGTGACGAAAGGGAAATATCAAGGAAATAACTGAATTCATCGCATAAATCTCCCCATTTTCTCCTATTTCCTTGTGTCTTAAGTTCTTCCTCAGAAAAGGGGAAAAAAGAATCTTGTCTCTCGAAGCTACGGACATAGCAGTTGCTTCCAAAGGCGAATTGGAATCAAGACCGACGACATCTGGTCTACTCGTAGATTCGATTTTTCCAGGAGGGTAGTTAACCGACTGAATGGGGTACGATACTGTCGAAATGTATGTATGCCCTTATCTCAACATTCCCTCTCGAAGTTCCATATACATCCTCACAAAGTCGCGTGTCTGCTGATGGTTGATCCTCCTGGAAGGGATGAAAATTGTAGGCAGCGCAGGCGTGTCCGTATCGACCCGGAGGCCCTGGACGGCAGCACCCTCGCGATTCTCAGCAAAGCTTTCACTGTTTCACTGGCGAACTAGTGGGTAGTACACACACACGTCATAGGTAAGTCGAAGCGTACGGATCTCCAGTACTCGACATACATATACACAAAAATATATATATTATTTTCATATACAGATATCTCGTATTTTTCTGTACAAGATATACATAATCTTTAACGCGGAAACGACCTTTAGACTGCGTCCAGGTCACCCTAAGATTTATAAACCTGTGGCACTGGCTGTTCTATAACAAGTGGGACGCCCTAGTCCTCGGAGCCGACGTTCATCAACCATTGCGGTATTCGCACGCTGCCCTATTCCCCGTGTTTTTTAGGGTCGAATGCGCAGGACTGCCACGTGATCGTCGGCACCTTCTCCGATGAACTCCTATCTCGAACCCCCAGTGAGACTTACTTGAGTTTTGACCTCGGTTTTGACGTGAAAAACAACGCCAGGCGCCGGTTTCGCGGTGTGTATAGTCCATCCCGGAAGTGATCCTCCCTGTGATTAGGGAACTCAGGAGGTAAGAGCCGGATGTTTGGAATATTTTGGGGTTGAGGATTTGGGAGGTTCTTTGAGATATTTAGGGACATTTGACCCAATAATGGCCCAATTCTAACATAGATGTTTGATTAGTTTCATGCGGGAGAGATTTCTGGTTTCAATGTTAATTTATACCATTAAAGGAGGTCGGTTTCACTTTCCGTAAGCGTCAAACTTCATTTTTTGATTGATTTTGACAGTGTTTGAAAGTAAGATTACTGGGGTGGGACTCTGTGTTAGTCACCTTGATACAAAGCTAAATTTGGTAATAAGCAAAGCAAATGTCGAAATAAGAAAGAATATTTTAGCTATACCAACAGTAGGTTTCGAAGTTTAGCTCTGTATGATTAAAAAACAAATCCATTTAACTTCAAAAGATAGATACGGTGTCAAGATCATTGCTATATGATATTATTTTTAAATCTTATCTATATTTGCCGTGAAGTTGACACTTTTATGACTGAAACTCACAAAATTCGTATTGACATCTGTTTTCCGTGAAAATACAATTCAACAAATTATATTTTGCATTATATTTTGACAGACACGTTTTGATTACTAGATATAAAAATATTTCCCATAAAACTAGAGTTTCTAACTCTAAATACTCAATTTTTTATTCATGTTTATGCTAATAGAAAAAAGTGAAGGCTGTTAAATTGTCAAAACACGTGTTGATTGTTAGAATGAAAAATTCTATTTTTGAATACACTTACATCTTCAAATTCATATGATTTGCAATTATGATGATTGAAAAAACCATTTAGCTCATTATGTTCAACTTTAAAATTTGTCTTGTTATAAATGGATTGATAAAGTTTATAATTTATCTGTATTACGGACAATTTCATTTCATATGTCACATAGACTGCAATTTAATAGCGACTCCACTGAAAGAATTTCCATAAAGTTCCCGGCATATTTGTATGGAATACCTTTCTGCAAAACGACCCATCAAAATTCTATAAAAATAACTGAACCTCTGGAACTTTAATATACAAACACTGCAGTGAAATTCCATATTTTGATACAATTTTTCCAAGTGAATCTTTTACACTTACAATTAACTATCCTTAAAATTTTCCTATATGAGATTTTTGATGCCCCATCAATGAAGCTTTATAAAATATTTGTTTTTATAATTTTTTTGTATATGTATCTCAATTAAAATCGAAGACGGTAGTGTGTAAGACTTTTCTATACTGCGGGACTTCGTTATGGATTTATTATTTTTAGCGCGAAAAAAGTGAACTGCAGTGAATCGCAAGACACATTGTTCTATACATATCTTCAAAAGGTGAGGCAATTATTTCCTATCCTCACCTTTTTTCTACTTCCATATTCATTCTGCAGAAGCGAACAATTTACTTTTCTAAAAAAAAAAAAAACATAGCAAAAACTCGAATTTCCGGTTGAATTCATCTTGATTGAATTCAATTCAATTTTAATCTAACAGAAGAACATTTAAAAATATTTAAAATAAAGAAATACATTTTTATTTAATTCATTATAAGAATCCAAACATTGGCCAATTTTATCGAGATACTACTTTCCAAAACCTTTCTTTTTTGTCATTTTCAATCGAGACTTTTCTGGATTCAATCATTTATTCCACCTTTCGTTTATGAAAACGATTCCGACAGGGAAGCCAGAAAAATACATTTAACTCCTATGAGTAGACTGTTAGTCGGAGTTATATTGATAGATTAACTGGACAAATCACTGAAGAACTCCAGGGGATACAATCTCTTAAAAAGAGTGATTTAGAGCAATTTAAAATAAATTATTCAAAACTATAAATCTATTTAATGAATTTGAAAGTGCTTCTCCTTCACAGAGAAGCAATTGTTTCAATTCTCGTTTCAAAATATTCTCAAGTCCACTCGATAAATAAACCACTTCATATGAAAAATGTGTTTTCCAACATTTCTATTATTTTAGTATGTGGAATGATTTCCCCAGATAATTTCTTTTCACAATATCGTTTAAAGCGAGCTTTTATCCTCTCATTCACTTCATTAAAAATTGAATACGTGTTTCACATGCCCACCAAACGTTTGCTAAGTATGACCTGAATTCTAGATATATTCTCTTATAGAAACCCCGTCCGCCAGCCTAAATCAATAATCCTTTTATTATTATACAAATTAAACTAGAAATTTTTTAATTGAAAAAATCTACAATTTTTGTAAGAAATCTTTTCTAATATGCAAATGAGTTTAAGTACATTAATTTATTCAGAGCAATACACATTATAAAACTTTCCTTTTAAATTTTACACAAGTTTTCTTTTGAGCTTTTTATCCCATAAAGCTTCTCCTTGTCGACTAACGCGAAGCAGTAAAAGTTCACAGACATAGGGAAATTCGATACTATCACGTCAATTCTGTTCACTTTGTTTTATTATATTTAAATTTCTCCTTGAATTTTCCAGAATTTAATATTCCTTTGAGTGATTTTCACAAAATATGTACAAGAGGAAAATCAGACCATTTTATGTTTTAATTACAAGTGCCATTATTAAATTACCACAAATCAATATTATTAAGTTTATATATGTGATCATATTGTTGTGAGGTCAACATTAATTTTCACGTTTAAATAAAAATAAAAAATAAGAGAGATAAAATACACTGATATATTCTGGATATATCTCCTTTTTTAATGTCATGTATACCTACTTAAAGTTTATCTTATTCTCTTTCCTGTAAGTCTCTCTTGTGAAAACAAATGCAATTTGCCGTTGGATGGTTGCAATAACTCCGTTTCGTGAGAAAACAAATGGCCTCTCAGATCCTGTTTCTCTTCGACCCTCTATCTCAATTTACATATAAAAGAAACACCCTATCATATAAAACACAAATTCCTTTTTGAAATTCCCACACATTAGAAATTCGAAATGACCCAAGCGATCTGTCAAAGCTACCCTTCAGAAGCTTTCAAACAAATTCCATAATTTAAGAACTAAAAAATCTAACTTTCATTTCATAAATTTAAATTGAATGGAAAAAGTTATTTTAAAAAAGTATATTCTTTTACAGCAGCTGTTTAGCCTAGTATTTTTTTTTTAACTTTATTCATCTTCTAATTTAGTCATTCCGGTTTACGCTGGGCATAAAGCTGCTTTTATAGCTTCCCCAGATGAAGAAAAATTACTCTTTCCTCTTGTGGGATGATCACTTCGTTATTTTTTAAATTGCTTCTCGTTTTCTCAAAGCTTAAATGCAAATCAACTCAGAGAGCAATGAAATAACATTTAATAAAAATCGTGCTTCCGCTTGTCACCTTATAACTTCTCAAAGATGTAAGAAATTTCACTCTAAGCTTTTCTTGGATCCTTTTCTTTGTAAATGAAAAGTTTTTCTCACCTTATTATTTATTTTTAATTTTCTCTGTATAAACAGGTCAGCGTGGAAAGAGGCCAGCATGGAAAAATGTTCAATATATATTTATATTTGTTCCTGCTGGTAAACAATACAATTTTTTATACCCCTTTGTTTTTTATGACATTTAATAAAGGCGTTTGATACAAGGACTCCCTCCTATATTTTTTCAGAAGTAGTTAAGGAAGAACGGTAAAGAAAAAAGACGATATTCACGACAGAAAAAGTTTTCTTCTTTTATGAAACATGCTCCTGACACTTTGTGATAAGTTAAGACTTACCGAAAGTTTAGGAAAGTTTATTAACACAGAACTTTGCAAACTGATTTAACAAAAACATCAATTATTTTGTGAAGAGTAAATACCTATTGCTCTACTAACTTAACATAAACTTCCATTGTTGAGTCTACTCTGAATAAATTCTGAAAAATGAGTCTCACGAGAAGCAACTTGCCATCGAACTTGATTGCATGCTTGAATTTATCAGAGATTAAAAACAGAATTCAGAACTTTGCCTTTAATTAAAATTGAATTATATAAAAGGAAAACATTATCAATGCTACCATATTATTTTATTACCTCATATTATATACATTATCCAAACTACTAAAGTATTAAAAGTAATATTAAAAATATAAGTCAATAAAAAATACCTTAACACTAAGGGATATAAAAAATTATGAAAATGTTAGAGTAATAAGAAAATTTTAATGAAATATAAAAATCCTATTCATATCATTTTGCACCTATTTTCTCCCCACATGTGAAGTAATGGAATAGAGTTTCCCACATTGTGAGTATTTAGGGGGTTGGTTTTTGATGTGGTCCACGAAGAGCAAAATGTAGGGATAGGGGTAGTGACGGGTCGATACGAGAGTCATCTACCCCTATTCTACAAGGCGGGCGTTGCCTCCACTACACGCTTATTTCTGCAACAGTTGTACAGCACACACCCCCAAGTCACCCTCTGCGTTCTTGTAAAAGCTCTGCGTTTAGAACAAATGAAAAAAAACTACAAAGGTAGAGAAAAAAAAACGGAAATCCCCTCTTTCACTCTCTTGGTTCTACCCTCTCTACCTCCTACTCTAACCAGTCGACCGGTCCCCATCTTTTCCGCGAACTACCCCCTCGTTCAGCCCCTTCTGCCTTCACAATTTCTCCCATTTTACGAAATTCTGTCAGACGCCCCTTGAAGTCGAACATCGATTATAAATTCCAATTCATCTTCTTGACATTACCAGGAATTCATACTTCAATTAATTCTCATAAATAAATTGAGGAGTAAATTTTTAATTATTATTTTACAAAAATAAAAATGAAACATAAAAAAGCACTTATGTAACATGACTAGTAAATTAATCAATATATTTCATAAACCTATTGTGTATTAGAGTTATAAAAATGTTTTTCATCTCAAAAAGTAATCTCAGCACTTGAATACAAAAACCTTCATTTTTTAAAGTATCGACTTCGGTCGCAGTAGTAAAAGTAAAAATATGGTAAGACCATCTTCAATATTGAGAAGATATTTTCCTACAGCTATACAATCTTGTGCTTTAGAATTTCGATAAGATTTATTAAGAATACGAATTATCAAATAAAATTTCGGCGCAGTAGTGCAGGGAAGGATATAGTAAGACTGACTGGTGAATTCTCAAGCTAGATTTTTCTACTGAATTTATCAAACATAAAATTATGCATATTATGAAGAATAATAAAACTTTAATTATTATTGTGAAACGTATGTAATAAAGCAGCTTCTATAGAAATGCTTTTGAAATTATCTTAAGATATAATCGATCATTGCCCCGGAGCTTCTACTGTTTCCTAGAATAATTCAACTTGACATCAGCTTCGTTTCTCAATGCAGCAAGAAAATAGAAAGGAACTTTTTGTGCTCCTAAGTTCTTTTACCATCAACAGTAAGCTGACAGCAAGAAATTCTATAGCTTTAGAAAATGGTTTATTACTGGACGCTTTAAGAAATTAATGAAACTAACTATATACAAAAAAGCGTGTATACTTTATTTTATACATGAGGATAAATTCGTTACATGTTCTGAAATTTGAAATCAGAATCAGAGTTGAAAAATAATTAAATTGCGAATGAAACGAACGTAGCTTCGTTACTCGGAACGGGGACAATTAAGATGAATTTCCGATCAAATCTCACCCTGATGTTTCGTTGTGTGAGTTTCGAATCGATAAGCCAATAATCATTCTATAAAGTTAGCGCTTCTACTCAAAGTTTGACAGAATCTACAATACGAAACTTGTTTCACGTTTCGCATCTCTATAATGCCTCCAACTTATATATTTCTCAGAGGAAGGAAATACCATATCGATTTACTAAAAGGTTGGAGCTCAGGTTCTTCACTTAGAGAAGTTTCAAGAATTAAAGGAATTTTCTTGAAAACTAAGGCTCTCCGCAGTTTACAGACAGCCAGGCCCAGGAAAAAGGGTTAAATTGACAAGAGATTTTTTTCAATTTAAGAACTAATTTTTGAAGAAAGAAGGGAAAAGGAAAAAAGGTTCGCGAAGTAATTTAGATATTTGTCTGAATTAAATTGAATTCCTTCTTTCTCAGACTGGTTAAATCAGAAAACAAGGGTCGAGTAGATGAGACCATACATAGAAGAAGATATATTTGTTTTCTCGAGAGAAACCTTATCAGTTTTTCTTCATTTCTTTAGGTCTCCAGTTAAAAATTATCCTCCAAATAAACCTCAAATCCACCAGTGACGCCGCAGTATTCGGGATTTATCCAGAGGATAACTTTCAACTGGAGGTCAAGGCGGACGTGAATATTCTTTATCTGTTAAGTATGGAATTATACAAATTCTCTAAAGTACAGTAGTTTTTCCAAGTCCCTCAAAAAGTGATGTGTAGTTCCCTTTTCTCGAAAATAACATGTAAACACTCCAGCGTGAAGTAGGCCAAAAGTCCACTGTATATTTTCCAAAATTCTCGTAAAAAAATACATGTTAGATAATCGTTGAAAATATACCTCTACCTACTCATACAAAATAAACATTATGTGTTGTTGTTCCTTATTAAGTTCAAATAGAATTTCCAAGGAAATCAATAAAACATAAGCTAGATACATTTTTAAGAAATTGGAAATCTTATTTGAATTTAATGATAATGTTGATGCTTTATTTAGATGTTTTAAGAGTGTTTAATTGAGTGAATCTGTTTCAGATTCCAACTTGGACTATTTATTTTGTCCTTTCTTATCTCTCTTAGTTTACCCTATGATTTGAAGTTAGTTTTCTTTCAAACCAGTTTCAAATCAATTTTCCGCCAAAACAACATAACAAAAACGACTGACTAGACGTAACCGGAACAAAGAACGATCATTTTTAGTCACTGGAATATTCAGTCGTGACAGCGATAAGGAAACTGGAACCAGAATAAAAATCGTTGAGGGTTGTTCGTTGAAGAGTTCGGATAAAAAAGAACCGTCAAAATTACCGGACGCGGCGGTTGCGCCAAGTATTGTGGTCCTTCTCAGTCACCCGGCAACATTTCATTCTCCAGCTTCCGCCAGTCGTTCACAACCAATGTTAACTACCTGAAACGAAGGTGAGTGCACCTGCGAAATGTTCGAGCGGAGCTCAGATTTCACTCAGAAAACAATCCAGTTCCTGTTCCATTTGCAAAAAGATCACCGAGGAATTTTGAGCTTTGAGAGGAAATTAATTTGAAATGATGAAAATAAATTAGTTTCTTACGATTGTTCTCTGGGAATTTTGAATCTTCGCATGAATTTAGAAAAATTTCTCAGTGTCGCTTCTCTTTTATGCGTACACAATTCTCGAATTCCTACTACACATTCAAATTTAATGATATATTATGATCATTATTATTCATAATTTTTTATACGAAAAACTTCCACCGAAGTAGAGAAATTCAATAAAAATTGCATGGAGTTCGTTAATATTAATTTTTTCTTAGATTATATTTAGCATTTACCTACCTTTAATTATTTATATTATTCCACTTTACCCATTATCCATCTGTTATTACAAAAATTAATTTGTAATAATTATGCCATAAAATCTGACATAATTTTAAAGCTGTATTTTAGAAAAACGATCAACGTCCTCGAAAACATTGAACTGTCTTCTTCAAACTGTCTCCTTTCTCTGCTTCCTATCATTCTCATTAATGTTGATTTTTAATGATAATTATGATTAACATAAGCCGAATTTATGAAAAAAGGGCTTCACATAATCGCGTCATCGAGGCAGAGGAAGACGAAGACAACGAAGAAGAATTTTTTCAAGTTCAAGGACAAAGCTTTTAAGCCATGTTACGATTGTTAAGGTCAGTTTATTTATTTTTTTTATTTATTTTCTTCACTATTAACTTTGAGCAATCCCAAAAGTATCATCCAAAAAAAGTTCCTCTTAAATTAGTCCCAAGAATCGACTCCCAATCTATCTGTAGAGTAATATTAGATTTCAAGCTTCAAATTTCGAAAGGCTTTATAGATTTATAAATTTTTAAACCTTTGAAATTTGAAGCTTCTCACGTTCTGTGTATTCAAGTGTAATCTCTTTCCAATCCAGGATTCTGATCGTTTTTCTACTGAAAAAGCTACTTAGAGAAATTGCTTTTATTGATTACAATCTACATAGCAAGATAACTAAATTTAGGAAAAAGATTACGATTTCAATTAGCTTTATTTTCTCAGAGTACTTTAACAACAGATACACCTTAAAGATTAAAAAAAAAAAACAGGTAATTTTAGATACATTCGAAATTTACATATCTCATTCTCAGAATCTTTATTCATCCAGAGAAAAGCCTTATTCAAACAAAATAAATTTTATTATTCCCTTGCTGAATAAATCTTTTCATTTCACTCTAAGCCAAATAAATATTTCTGTAAGATAAAAGTATAGTATTAAAAGTCATAGTAAACAAAATATGTTATCATAATGACACGATAGATACCAACAAAAACGTTTCTCTTGGTGTTTAAACATTTCTCTTTATGGAAAAAATTAATTGCTAAAAATTGATTAAGGGGTAACGTCTATAGCTGTTTTTGAAATTCATTTTTGAGATTTTTTTCCATAAAGAGAGATAATATTTCACGCAAAATCTAAGAAGACAAGTTTATTATACATATTATAGAGTACATAAATTAATTTTTTTGAAGTGTTCAAAAACAAAATGGCGCCTGTAGAGGATCAAGAGTACAAAAACTTTTTTCTAATCGGCCAACCACGATTATTTCGTCAGTTTTTATCCAATCAACTTGAAATTTTGACAGAATCTTTAAAAAATTATTTTCTTTTTTTTTTATAAAAGTTTTTCGGCGATTTTTTTTTTGGAAAAAAAATTAATTTTTTTTTCAAACATACACAATTTTGTGAAAAATTGATATTTTTGAAAAACCAACTTGTGATGCCTTAGCTTTTCATTCCATCTTTAAGAAAAAATTAGATTTTCTTGTTTTAGAGAAATATTGGCAACAAAAAGTTGGTGGCCGTGGAGGCCTCTGTAAAAAAAGTTGCTCTCTTGTTGTACTCTTGATCCTCTACAGGCGTCATTTTGTTTTGGAACACTTCCAAAAAATTAATTTATGTACTCTATAATATGTATAATAAACTTGTCTTTTTAGATTTTGCGTGAAATATTATCTCTCTTTAGAAAAAAATCTCAAAAATGACCTTCAAAAACAGCGTTCTACATAGATGTTACCTCTTCACTCAGAAAACAGTATCATTGCTATAGGGTCAAGCAAAAAATTTCTTTGAATTAAACAAAATTTGTTTGATTCAAAGAAATTTTTGTTTATTATGATAAAATCAATTTTTTTTAATTAAAGAAAATTTCTTTGAATCAAACAAATTTTTGTTTCAAACAAACTTTTCTCTGAGTGTCTTAAAGACCTTATATCTTACTGAAATAAACAAAGAAAGAAAGAAGAATAATTTTATTACACTAAAAACCACAGCGCCTTGCACGGCGACTCCTGCATCCGGATAAGTGTGCATTATCACGAGGCATGTCGGCATTGTTTTTTCATGGTCATCTCATGGACTTTCTCAATGGATTCGCACGCATTTGCTGCTGAAATTCAAACAAAATGAGCGTTAGACCCTAGGAACAATGCCGAATTTGTCTATCACGAAGACCACCATAGCTTGTCTTCTAGGTTCTCGTCAGGGGACTTAAGCTCGGAACTTGACGATGAACCAAACGCAGATCCTGGGATGGCCACCCTGGGCCGGCAAGATTCATCTCAAACCTACCAAGGTGCACCAGAGCGGCCTTTGCAGTCTCAACCGGGACCGCAGCCGCCACCCCATCAACCACCGGTACCGGGTGCACCACCCCTAAGTGGCCAATCAGGCGGAGATCTCAGCCTAAATCTCAGGCCAGGGTCCAGAACCACCAGCGCGCCATCTTCTCCCGCCAAGACCAGGGAAAGCCTTCTGCAGAGGGTTCAAAGTCTTACTGGAGCTGCTCGAGATCAGGTTAATCATTTTTCTATTAATTTATTAATTACTAAAATTTTTTACTCCTAAAGTGTCGTAATTTATTCAGCCTAAATATCTGCTCTCTAAATCTGAATTAGTGAAAAGTAGGTCACTGATTTACTTTAGTGAAAAATTCTACTAATTGTTAGTCATTTTTGACTAAAACTTCAGTGAAAAGTTGAAAACTTATTAATTGAAATAGTGAAATACAACTAATAATTAGTGACCTACTTTTCACTAATTCAGATTTAGAGAGATGGATATAATTTGTAATTAATTTTGTCACTATTTTTAGATATTATGATTGAATATCAATTTTCCTTCGTGTACTTTTCTCATTGGAAAAGACAAAATGGGCTGGGACATACTTTTCCTTATTGCAGAATGACATAGATTGATGATATCACAAATTATAGTACTTAAACTTTTCGGGGGATGATTTTTATATAGGGTAGATATAACGATTGAATTGGGGCTTCAATCGCTGATGGCCTTAGTGAGCATCCTTTTACAAGATAAGATTTTTTTTCGGCATTTTTTACTTTCAACCTTTTCTACGAAATAGCACATAACATTTTATTAGGATTCCCTTTCCTCGACAGCTATTGTTGTGTCATAATACCACTTTTCTGGGAATTGGTTCAAACACGCAACGAATACATTATACTACATATATATATTTTATTTTTACTATATCCTAATAAATTTCTTTTTCGGTTTCTATAGAAACAATTCTCCCTCAAGGCCTTCAGTGTTAAAAAGAAGTACCTTAGGAATTATTAATTATTAATTTCTCGTTTTTGCAGTTCTTTTGCTAAAAACATGCAGACGATTCCACTCTCTAAACTTGAATCAGTGACTCTTTTCTCACGATTTTAATTAGTGAACAATCTACTGGAAATCAGTGAGAAGTCACTGAAATTTTTAGTAGTTTAGTGAAGATGACTGAAAATTTCAGTGACTTTTGACTGATTCTCAGTGACCTTTCACTGATTAAAATCGTGAGAAAAGAGTCACTGAAAATCAGTGAAATTTGACTGATTCAGTTTTAGAGAGTAAATACGCGCTATAAAAAATATCTTCAGTAAAATTTGGTAAAGGAAATTCCTAAAACACTCTTGGGGAATATTTGACAAGATTCATGCCTTCAATTTGCCCCTAAATCCTCCTATCATAAAAAAGTGGTGTCACGAAATGTATCGAAAATCTCGCATACATTGTTTTTGCAAACCTGATTGGTTTTTGGATGACTTGAAGTTGAAAAAAGAAAAACAAACTAATGGTGCAAAAAAATGTCAGGAAAACCTTCGAAATACGTTAAAATTTCTTAATACTCCTAAAAACCTCTTCAAATCCCTTAAAAATTCACAAAAACGATTGAAATAATTTTGTTGTGGATTTTTAGGGAATTTTGAAAAGTTTTGAAAAATTTTAAAAGATTTTTATATATTTTAAGGGATTTTAAAAGTCTTGTAAGAATTTTCAGTAATTTTAAAAGATTTTATGAGGTTTCTATGAATTTAAAGGGATTACAAGAGATAAAAGCTTGTAAGAAATTAAAAAAATTTTGATTTTTAAAAGTAATTTTAAAGGATTTAAAAGCTTTTCATGGAATTTTAAAGGATTTTAAGAGGATCTGTTAAAATATCCTTAAATTCCTCAAAATTCCAGAACCTCATTTAAAATTCCTAAAAACTCCTTAAAATTCATACAAACCTTTTGAAACCCCTTAAAATTTCACGAAAACTTTAGAAATCGCTTAAATTCGTTTAAATCTTTTAAAATTCTTAGAAACCTCTTAAAATTCCTCAAAATTTTAAAACATTTGGAATTCCTTAAAATTTAAAGGGATTACAAGAGATATGTATAATATTTAAAAGGTTTAGTGTAATTTTAAAGTTCCTTGTGGAATTTTAAAGAATTTTGATTTTTAAAAGTAATTTTAAAGGATTTAGAAGCTTTTCATAGAATTTTAAAGGATTTTAAAAGCTTTTTAGGAATTTTAAGTGATTACAAGAGATTTGTATAATATTTAAAAGATTTAGTTGAATTTTAAGGATCCTTCTGGAATTTGAAAGAATTTAAAAAAATTTTGATTTCTAAAAGTAATTTTAAAAGATTTAAAAGCTTTTCATGGAATTTGAAAGAATTTTAAGGGGTTTTGTTAAAATATCCTTAAATTCCTTGAAATTTCAGAACCCCATTTAAAATTCCTAAAAACCCCTTAAAATTCATACAAACCTTTTGAAATTCCTTAAAATTTCACGAAAATTTAGAAAAAATGTAGAAAAGTTTAGAAATCGCTTAAATTCGTTTAAATCTTTTAAAATTCTTAGAAACCTCTTAAAATTCCTCAAAATTTAAAAAAATTTGGAATTCCTTACAATTTAAAGGGATTATAAGCGATATGAATAATATTTAAAAGGTTTAGTGTAATTTTAAAGGATTTAGAAGCATTTCATCGAATTTTAAAGGATTTTAAAAGGTTTTTAGAAATTTTAAGTGATTACAAGAGATTTGTATAATATTTAAAAGATTTAGTTGAATTTTAAAAGGACTTCATGAAGTTTTAAGAGTTTTTTAAGGAACTTTAGGGAATTCAAAGAATTTTAAGGAATTTTAAAGTTCCTCGTGGAATTTTAAAGGACTTCACAAATTTTTTAAGATTTTATACATTCGATTTTTTAATGACTTGAAGTTGTAAGAAATTAAATAAATAATCGTATGCGTAGCGCATGTGTTGGTCTGCTAGTAAAATAAAATCTTTATTTTGTTCAAAGGGAGCATCCATTTTGGGAGCCGCGGTATCAGGCGCCACTCGCGGACCTTCTTTTGGTAAAGATCGCTCTCTGACTCTACTGGTGATCGATGATCAAAACACCGACTGGAGTAAATATTTCCGGGGACGAAGACTTCACGGCGACTATGAAATTCGAGTCGAACAGGCCGAATTTCGTGAGCTCTCTCTCACTGCAAACGAGCAGGGTACCACCATCTCCATGGCTGTCTTCCGTAACGGGACCAAGGTTATCCGGTATGTCATTATTATAGGTCTCACTTACATAAATCAAAGACACATCCACTTTCTTACCATCATGCACGTACCCTACGGCAAACACTCAAAAAACCCTTTTAAGTGTACTTGAAAAAAGAACGTTTATACTTGAAGTTAAAAACTCTTCTGAAGGTCCAGACATCCACAATTACTAGTTAGTTAAATAAAAAGATAATAGTACATTATTTTTTTAAAAATCGTTTTCCTTTGGCTTGATGAATTAAGTTTATATACTTTTTCATACTTAATCGACATAGATCGATTCAAAGACAATTATTGTAATAATTTCTAGCGAAGGAATTCGAATCGTCCCTGGAGAACACATGTAGTCGACACCTATGTGAAACACAGCCATAACTCGTACAACCACCTCATTTTCATCATTCTATCTTGTCCCTCTTCTCAGTCGGGTTCTTTGAATTACCTGCCCGCACTTTTTTTCTACTGGGCACTTAATCTTCTCTTAACTACCGACCTCCTTGTTTAACTTTACTCCAAAGAAGGCCATAAACCTGCACCATATGTGCTCGAATTACCTCTTCACATTTTTTCTACCCATTCTTTTTTTCTCATAAAGTTCCAAAAGTATTTCAAAGTCCTTTTGCAGATTTACTTTCGTTGAGCTTTTCTCAAGAGTCTAGAAGAAATAATCATACTATTTGCATCAGGCAGTTACTGAAAAATGAATCATACTTGATCAATTTTTTTTATTATCTATCTTATCAAAGTATGAAGCGCAATAAAGATGAAATGTAAGTCGTGAGGCACTGAAATATCTATTCGTTTTATACTGAATGAATAAACGCTCTGAATAAGCGCTGAAGTTGATTTAGATCTAGCAACAGTCTCACAGTAACTCCTGTTTATTTCCGAAATGAGGTTACACTTCCCAGAACAATTCTATTTAAAATATCCAACCTTCTGATTAAAATAAAGATAATTTATGGTTTATCTCAATTTGAACGAAATAAAACTCGATTTTCAATGTAACTCAATTTGTATGATTTTTCCTTTCAAGCTCATTTTTCCTGGAAAATAAAATGAAAAAGTCTCTGAAAAGCTTTAATATTCTGGCAAAAATGCTTCAAGCGTTGAGAAAGTATTTCTCATTGGCGTAGGATAAGCTCATGAATATTGAGAATAATCTCAATAAATCTAACGTGGATAGCAGAGCACCACGTAAACGCATTTATCTCGTATAGCCGCAGATAGAATGAGTATCCGTCAAATGAATTTGCATATATTGTCAGTGAATGCTCCTGCATCTATTGGCCCATAAAATAAGAAGGTTGTTGCATTTTCTCTGCAATTTTCTTCGCAATTTATCTTATTTTCTTACTCTTAAGAAGAATTTTTTCAAAAATATTGAATTTTTTAGGTCTTTCAAACCGGACTTTGTTTTGATTCGTCAAAATTTGCGAGATGCTAGTGAGGACCATAAAAATCTATTACTCGGTTTGATGTACGGTGGAATTCCCAGTGTGAATAATCTCACCGCTATTTACAACTTCCAAGTGAGTTTAATAAATTTTAAAGCTTATTTTCTTATAAAAATAAGTGTTGTGCATTTGTAAAAATAAACTTGACTTTCAAAGATTTTAAAGAAACAAAAACAACTTGAAATTTATGAATACTATTTAAAGCGAGAAATTTGTAAAATTTCCCTGAAAAAATTTTCAAGATTCTTATTTAAAAATAAATCATGTTTATCTTAGTATCGATTTCGTTATAGTGATTAATTAGGAAAATTAATTATTTTTTTATTTTAGGACAAGCCTTGGGTATTTGCTCACCTACTAGGATTACAACGGCGACTGGGAAAAGAAAACTTTCCATTAATCGACCAGACTTATTACCCTAACCATCGTGAAATGGTAAGTGGGAAAGTTTAATTACTTTTAATTAACCAGGGAGGTGTTAAAAAACAATTTATTCGTGAAAAATTACATTTTATGTTTCTAATAAGTTTTTATGAGAAAACATAAAATACAGAAATAATTCACAGCAAAAATTTTATTAAAATTAATATCCAAAAGAACTTTCAAATTTTACATTCCACTGAATTGAATGTTAATAATTCGTTGAAAATTATTGGATAACATTAGCGAAAAGAGTGCAATTTTTAATTAAGTTGGCGTTATAACAAGGTTTCATAATAAGCATGAATATTTCTTGCCGAGAGGGCTTAAATTTATCATTGGAATTATACCTCAGACAGATGAAGGCGTAATTATACCCTGATCGATTAATTTAATATTGAACAACTTGATTATAGTTATGCGACTATTGTACTATAATTAAGCTCGACTGAGCAACAATTGTCGATGTAATATTTCTTGAAAATGTTGAAATCATTATAATTTCTTGGGCGATCATTTGTAAGGAGTATCAAATTGTATAATATATGAAAAAATAAGGTCAATGAAGAGTAAATACTTAAATAATTAATAACAGTTGACCACTTTCAATTTAAAAAAATGATTAAATTGAAACTCATGAATAAATAAGAAGTGGAAGAAGTAAATATTCAAGAAAAGTAAATTGAAAATCAATATTTAAAGCGTAATACTCATTTATTTTTCTTTAAATATAAAGGATGATTTCATGGTAAACATAAATCATGAATTTAACGTGATTTAGTTAGTTATGCGAGAAGCATTTGTATGGGTTTTTTCCCATGATGTAATCTGGGTTTTTTTTAGTATTTGACGGCTGACAGAAAGATTAAAATGGATGCACATCACGCGTGAAGATGCAAAATGCATTAGGTTTCTTGGAAAAGCTAGAACCTATAAACTCACGAGTTATTTTATTAACCATCTAAATCATAGAAAGAAAATAAATAAGCTGTGAAATATATAAATTAATATAAAAAAGAAAGTGAAAGGAAAAAGTAAAAATCTTAAAAATTTTCAAAATTATCATTGTTACTGGTACATGTATACAAAGTTGAAAACTTTTTAGTCATTACCTTATACCGTTACAATAACTTGGAAGTTCACACTGCTAAATATAATAAATTAATGAAAAATGCAAATTAATTTAAATAATACCCATATTAATAATAAATCTGTTGTTCACTTCTATATCTTTTTAAATAAAGACTAATGAAATTCGATTTACATCGATAATATCTAAAAAAAATATCTTCACAAAGCCGATTTCTTCATACTTCACTGTGAAAGAAAATTTAAGAAATATTTTAAACTTTTTCTCTCGATAAATAATAGAAATGAAGTCCTCGATTCTTAAGTCTTAATGCAAATGTATAAATAAAATATATACACAATATGTACTCAAATAATTACTAAAACTAGCGAGTTTAGAAATACTGACGTCGACGTTCGAATACACAGCAGATCCAATATTTTGCACCTGTAGATTCGTTTTTTTTCTCCACCATTCAAATATTCAAAATTATGTAAATGTCGTCTTATTTTTAGAAATTGTATAAAATTAAGGCATTTACCTACGGGTGCAAAATCAACGAAGATGATGACCTGATTTGTACTACACAGTTCCAATTTCAACCTTTTCGAACGTCTTCCCACGAAATACCATTTTCCCATGAAATTGGAGACCACATAAGTGGGCACCAATCTGCCCACGAATTACAGAACCATCACTGAATTATGAATCCCTCCTTAACTTCAATTGCGAAAAAGTATTAATGGCTTCGATTTCTCCATAAATTCAAGTCTTCTTCATCTGGCTATAAATAATTTCTTGAAACGAAACTAAAGACATAAAGATACAAGACATGAAATGAAGAAGATAAAGCTTTGAAAAAGGTAAATTGCTTTTGAAAAACTGTAAGAAATGTAAAATTTCTCGAAAAACGGGACTTATTTTCTACCGCATACCATCTGATTCGCGGTTGGAATAATTTTATCTCATTCTGGCGTTTAAGAGTGAAGAATGACTTACAGTGAAATGTGAAATGGGATGGATTTGCTGATTTGCATTAAAGGAGGAATTCAACGATTAGTATATATAAGCACATGCCACGGTTTGTAGTGCACCATGGCGAATGTCGATGACTGAGGCGATTGTAAATTGTAAAACGAGGGTTTGCCAGCTCGTGAATCACGCTTCCCGTGACCTGTGCTGTTCTCGATGACGCTGATGTTGTTCAATGCAGTTCTTGTAAGACACGGATGGGATCCAGGAACACCCACCGTGACCCTGCATACAAATGCCATGCTCCTCTTGACAGATCAGAGGTCCTGGTTCGCTTTCCCACAGGCACTGCTTTCCTCCCGCTTTCTCCAAAACTGTCCCCTTCCACTGGAATGGGGTGTAGACAATCTGCACCAAACCGAGATTAGAATATTAAATATTCACCAAAATAAAAAACCCTCAAACGTGACACCACAATAGTATTCTCTAAAAATCGTTCTCTCTAAATTGAAGGGATGAATCATTTTAAATAATTTTGAGGACCCGGAATTATCATACAATTCCAATGTTAATCATTTTTCATATATGATTTAACTGTATAAATTGAGAAAATATGGACAGGTGACAAATAAGAGAAAAAATGCTTTTGGAAATAAACTTCCTGTACATTTGGAAGCTTCTGACAAAGAAATTTCCAACAGTGCACATAAATCGGTAGTACAAACTAAATCGAACTGGAATAATTGGGTTTTTTTTATATATTTCAAATTTTTATTGATTTACTAGGAGCAATTTTAGAGAATTTAGAGGAATTTGCTAAAGATTTTAAATAATATTAAGGAATTTTAAGAGATTTTATAAGATTTACACTGAGAAACTCTGTGTTAGAAAAATTACTAATATCGATAGCAAGTAGGGGCAAAATCCAAAAATCGAGACATTTTAATATAGAAAATAATAAATTTTACTATTTAAATAGGAAAAATTACTATTGAAATAGTAAAATTTATTATTTTGTGTATTAAAATGTCTCAATTTTGGGATTTTGACCCTACTTGTTATCGATATTAGTAATTTTTCTAACATAGTGTTTCTCAGTGTAAAAATTATAAAAGGATTTCAAGAGATTTATAGTAATTTTGAAAAGAGGTATTTTTTATTTTTTTCAGAGATTTAACAAATTTTCAAGACATTTCAAGAGAATTTAATGAACTTCAAGGAATTTTTATATAGTTTAAACAATTTTAAGATATTTACAGATGATTTTAAAGTTTTTAAAGAATTTCAGGTAATTTTAAGGGATTTTAAGTGATTTCATTTGATTTACTCTACATTAGAATAAATACTTTAAAATTTCTTAAAATCACTTAAAATGTTTTGAATTCTTTTGAAATTCCTTAAAATAACTTAAAATCTGATAAAATCAGATGTCTTGAAATCTTGTGAAATCTATAGAAATTTCTAAAAATCTCCTAAACATTCTTTTTTATAACTCTTTCAAACTTTTATAAAAACCCCTTGAAATCTTGTGAAAACTCTTGAAAATTCTTAAACTGTTCTGAATTCTTTTAAAAATCCTTTGACGTCTCTTAAGGGCATGTGATACTTTACCATAAGAGCAAATTAGTTATACCAATTATACATTCAGAATAATAAACATTTTTAGTTAATAAAAGTCAATAAACTTTCGTCTATATGAGGCGAAGGTTTTTTGACTCTTATTAGCTAAAAATATTTATTATTACGAATGAATAATTGGTATAACTAATTTGCTCTTATGATAAAGCATCATATTCCCTTAAGATATATCTTGAAATTCTCTAAAATAAAAATTAAAAATTTAAATTAAAAATAATAATATGATTTTGGGAACTTTTTTGATATTCTTAATCAAAAAAGTGCAAAAATAAAATAAAACAAAAATTTTCCTCAAACTATACGTCTGAAACTTCAATCCAATACTGGAATATCGAATAATGCAGTTGATAGATGGATCGAGGTTAAGGAAAGGAACATATTTATCGTTTAAAAAGATGATTTACTCCTTGTTGAAAAAGCTTCATGGCCATATTTTAGTGGAATACTCACTTTGCATTTACAGCCTTCTCGATAGAGCTGTCTAAAGCCTTTACGCTGGCGTTTGGTCGTTTTTGCCCAAGGCATCTTGAAGTCACAAATCGATATGGTAGGCTTTCCAGATCTTACATTACCACTTACAACGTAGGTCATGTTCAAGTGAAGTGTTACACCACACATTCCGTCTGTTGAGGGGGTCCACAATTCGTCATCCAAGATGAGATTGTTCTCTGGATTGCTCTAAACAATTTTAAATCCAACAAATTCTTCAAAAAAACCCCTTAAATTCAAACTCAGCATATATATTTTCATGAGAGAATATTTTACCAACCTTGAAGACTCTCTTTACTTTCACCCTGTAGAGATTCTCGAATGCGCCCTCAACCAATTCTTTCACTTTAATGACAGCAACTGAAACATATTTAAAGAATGACCACATTCTTCTTATTTAAAATTTATAATCATTTCCATTAAAATTCTTACCGAAATCATCCTCGCAGAATTTCGTCTGAGGATGTTGAGGTGCACATGAGCAAGCTTCTGAGTTTTCCACTCTTAACGAAATCAGAGCCACCAGAAGGAGGCTTATGTAAGGCCACCGCATCTGGAAACAGAAATTAATATTTTCAATTATTTTTAACAAAATCAGACAATAAATTCTGCATGATTTACAGAAATTGACAGTAACAGGTCTTTTAAATATTTATTTTAAAATGAACAAGTTTTAGGCAAGATTTAATAAATTTGGATGAACAGAATTCACATTTCAAGCTAGTATTCCTGTAATTTCTCAGAGTGGTGTTTACAGTTCGTTTCTGGTTCAGCTACCGGTTAGATTGCATGGAGTAGCAGAGTTTACCTAGAAACTGGAATTTTCGACCCGAAAACTGTGCTCTCCTACAAACCATAAAGTGCTAAAGTACACAGACTGAATTAAGTTTGAGTCTTGCAATGTCTGTTTATTTTTCTAAGTATTTCTCTTTTTTCTAAGTAATTTCTCTTCGTATTTTGCCTTCTCTCCAGTTCGAATCATTCTACACCAAAAAATAACAGGAAAACAAAGTTTAGAATTGAATATTCAAACATTATTTAAATGCAAATCTTCATATTCAGATTTTCCTTCAATATCAAAGAAGATTTAAAGTCTCGACTTGTTTCAAATTACTTTGACACGTATATTTATATTTGATACTTTCTATACCTATCTATAAAATATTAAATCAGTTTAAAACCAAAAACACTTGAAATATATTTCACATAATCCTCTATCTTATATTTTAGCGCGAGCTTCCCTGTATGTTACACGCTGTATTATTTTACGATCGAGTGATCCCGTTTCATGGAAATGCATAGCAGAATATAGACCTCGTAAAATGTAAATTATTGTCATAAACTCATCAAACAATAAAACATTTTAATCCTACCAAACACCAAATTCAATACAGAAGCTTAATAGAAACAACAGGATACAAAATTGGCTATGGAAGATATAAAATAACTATTCCAATTTGGGTCATGAAAGGTGACTTTAATTTACATAGCAGACTCTAAATGTACCACTCATTCTCACTTTATTTTGGTTGCATTGACACGGTTAAAGATTTATGATTAATAAACTTTCCGGATTGCGTGGCATTTTATAAAACAATTACAGCTTGTTCACTCTTCATAAAATTCGGAATCAATTCCTGGTGATAAAATCATGCAAAAAGCTGTTATTATTCTATCTCAGAAAATATCTATTGCTCCCAAAGCCTGTAATGTGTAGTAATTTCTGGTGGTTAAGAGTGACATAATGGCACGTGCGATTATTTTGCTATGACTCTTGTCTCTCGATAAATACCGAATAGAGGATATTTAATGTCGACATGTCCACGGTTTATGTTTTACGAGAACAGACATCAAGATCTAGCTAGATTATTATCTATACAGCGTACAAACACACAGGCACGCGACACTCCTGACAACCTACGTACCCTGGAAAATCGACACCTACTCACAATTTTATTGTCGTTATTTCCTTGTTGAATAATTAATCATGCTCAGGAATTTCATTGTAGGAATTTCAAACATTTGTTCCAATTCTTGAATTTTGTTACGAAATTCTATTAACGTTACAATATTTTTAAATGTTTCGAAGTCGAAATATCGTAACGCCTATTCCGAACTTCTGATTCGTCGTGTAAGTATCGATAGTGATTTTCAACAATCGATACTTGCCGAATTGTAAATTCCGCGTAAATTGAATTTGAAATTTTGAATTTGGTTTCGTTAATAATCATTTTGTCACAAGCCTAAACTCAAAATACATTAAAAAGAATAGGAATTTTATGGAATTTTTTTAACATTTCATGGGAGATAATGGGATTTTAAACGTTATCGTAGAATTTTATTGAGAAATTTCAAAAGATTTTCATGATTTTTACAATATTTTGTAATAGTTTTAAGGATTTCATGGAATTTGATGATATCTTTAATGATTTTAAGAGATTTTCACTAATCTTAACATGGATTTCAAGAGATTCATGATTTTGTAGGTTTTTGTGTGCATTTTTCATGATTTTTAAATGATTTTTACGAAATTCAAGAGATTTTTAGGGTATTAAAACGATTTTGTAGAATTATATGGGATTTTAGGATATTTCGTGAAATTTTAAGGGATTTTAAAAGCTTTGTAAGAGTTTTATGAGGTTTTAAGGAATTTTATCAGATTTCTAATAATTTGAAGTGATTTCGAGAGATTTTTCTGACACTTTAATGATTTTGTGAGAATTTTAAGGAATTTTTTTAACATTTCATGGGAGATAATGGGATTTTAAATGTTATCGTAGAATTTTATTGAGAAATTTCAAAAGATTTTCATGATTTTTACAATATTTTGTAATAGTTTTAAGGATTTCATGGAATTTGATGATATCTTTAATGATTTTAAGAGATTTTAAGAGTTAATTGAAAAATTTTCAGAGTTTGCTAGAAAGTTTTAGAGATTTTCACTAATCTTAACATGAATTTCAAGAGATTCATGATTTTATAGATTTTTGTGTGCATTTTTCATGATTTTTAAATGATTTTTACGAAATTCAAGAGATTTTTAGGATATTAAAACGATTTTGTAAAATTATATGGAATTTTAGGATATTTCGTGAAATTTTAAGGGATTTTAAAAGCTTTGTAAGAGTTTTATGAGGTTTTAAGGAATTTTATCAGATTTCTAATAATTTGAAGTGATTTCGAGATATTTTTCTGATATTTTCTATTATAAATTATATAATATTGAAAAAAAACATAAATGCGCGCGCGGAGCGCGCTTTTGTTCTTGTGGTTTATAAACTTGCAATATAATTGTAGATAACGTTCGATGAAATCATAAGATGCATTTACTAAAATATAATACTGCGAGTGCAACATTTTCATAGAATGTAATCAACATTATATTTACACTGCGATCGGTATACGCAGATGACTATCACCACGTTTTATAGATGCACTTCATAAAATATGACAATGAGTGAAACGATTTCATAGAATGTTAACAATATTTTTAAAAAATTGATAAACAGATATTTAACAGAAACCCACATATTTTGCAGGGTATTTATTTATGATATAAAAGAAGCATGAAAAACTGTATAATAAACCGTCCTACGCTCTTTACGTGTATTTTATAGTTCAGTTCATTTCTTGCATATCTTACCATCTTACCCATACGGAAGGAAATTATTTATTTTTTATTTCCCTCTCTTTATACTTTAAAAGAGAAAATCTGATCTTTGAGAAAGAGTTATGGGGATGAGTATAGTGATACAAATACGCCCACGCCTTAGTAATAAAATGTCGATTCTCAGATCACATGTATCTGATACACTCTTCAGTCTTCACGCATCATTATCACGCATCGCATCATCCGCTACAAATTAATTGCGATGATGTCATGTGAATTCGCCTTTGATATTTACTCTTACATATTTTATTTTACTTTTGATTTCTTCATCGTTTATGTTTTGTATAATAGTTAATATTTCTTTTTTTACGCTGCACTTCTTCTTCAGTTTTATATTTTCTGTTTATTTCTTTAATAGTACGGGATGCGTAAATATTTCCACGCACTATGACGCACCTGATGGCAATGTTCTTTAATGCGAATCTTGTATTCACTTTTGCGAGCATGATTCATCAGGAGGGATTTAAGATTCACTTTAGCTTGTGTTGTTTGGATTTGATCATCAAACAGGTGAAGAAGATACTATTTTGAGAATTGAGACATCAAGACAAAATAAACATAAAACATTGCGGAGAAAAATAGAATGAAATTCTATTTGTAAAGAAAAGGGCAATTTCAGACCAAATAATTAATTTACTTTGGTTCATTGTGTGTACCTTGGATAGACTTTAGTAAATACCCCACACGAAGCATTACTTGACTAAAATATAATATAAACCTAATGTGCATGTCATGAATTTATGTGGTAAGATAAAGTAATTTGACTTGTAAGGAGAAAGTAGAAAGTGCTCCAACTTTTACTCAAGGACTTTAAAACTGAACCACATTGAAAAGTTAAATACATATTCAAAAGAAAAATAACTATTTTATTTTACATTTATTATTTCGCTCACTAACTTCCGACGAAATTATGATGTCTAAATATGGATTATAAATAATTATACTTCGTCTGACTAATAACAGTTTAACTACCTCATATCTGACTGACTCGTAATAACTTAGTTAACTAATTATAGTTTGATTACAAAATTAAAAATGCAATCCTCATTTATTCACCATAATTTTCCAGACAAATTATTTATAACTACTAGTGAATTTTTTTTTGATAGACCCTCGTCTACATTCAAAGTTACAAAATATAGAAAACTCGTAACTGGTAAGACCTGGAATTTCTGGATTTAATGAGCAGACCTGTAAACCCAACAAGACTTGAAAAATTTCCTTTTTGATGTTCACAAGAGAGGCAAGGGTTGGTTGTTTACTGGGAATCGCTCGCAAATTGCAACCTATTTAGAAATTGAAAAAATGAAACGCGTTTCTGCTAGAACTTAATATCAGAGTACTCAGCACGTAGAAACGGTTAACAACTCTCGTTCCAAGCAGTATTTGCAGACTTAGTAATTATCATTACCTAAACTCAATATTTATAATATTTATATTAAACTATTTCCCATATTTTATTTTTAGTTATCTTTACTCAATCATTAACAGATTAGCCATTTATTTTTCTACTAAAAATATGAAAATATAAATACTCCCGAAGCCTTCTGTAAACAAAAGAGATTTTTCAAAAAAATAAAAATACCATTGCTTTTATTTTGAGAACGAGAATTCTTTCTCGGGAAGTCACGAATGTTTCAAAGGCCTTCGTCTTTAAATGTCAAGTCTGGCGGGAAATTATCCGAAATGGTTGCGAAATCGCAGTTACGAGTCTCTGACTCTGTGACATCACACATGATTATACTCCATGTGTTCGGATCACTTCTCAGTAAAAATTTAGTTCAAAATTATCTTTATCTCGATAAATCTGTGCGAAATATAAAAATAATAAAAAACAAAGTATTTTGTGTGAAATTAACACTTATTTGTACTGCTGTACTTATTTATATTGCTTTAATGGTTTAATGCTTTTTCACTCTATACACATACATAAGTACCTACATAAACTGGACTACGATGTGATTATTAAATTAATTCAAACATCTATGAACCGGTCGCAATTTCCATCTTTCGATATTGGCTATTATGCACCGCCTCTGAGACGCATCCCGCTGAATTTTAAACACCTTGTTTTGTTACGTTTTTTTCTCTCTTTCATCCAATCCGGCATCACCTGCACAGAGTGTGATCCTGCTGAGAAGCCGTTTCAATGAATCATTTATATTCGCCTCTTTTAATCAATTCAGCCGACGAAACTAAAAACAGACTCAATTCGAATTGATGGCGAGCAAAACATCCACGAAAAACTCCTTGGAATGCAATGTCGTTATTTAATCTATTGACAATTTAAAATAATGCATTATAAACGCGCAAAAAAACTCATATAAAAAAAAATATATAATAATATCGAGAATAATATGGTAATAACAGAGATGGTTTCCAGCACGGAAATTCCGGTTTTCTCTGCGTATATTTTGCAATAGATTTTGTTTGTGGAAGTCATAAAATTTTGAGAAGCGCAAAACGTATAGGTATACAAGACGTGCGTAAATAAGTAAATAGTCGCTCTTCGAGATGCTAGATTCAGCTATCTTAATATTTGGACTGCAAACAAATAAAAGCATGTATAAGGTGATCGGATTCGTTCTGTTTCAATTGAAAATCTATTTTTGCAGCCTCTGAAATCTAAATTCTGCATTTTTGGCCATTTTCCTATAAGCACATATTCACATTAGTTCTGTCAATTTTAGCGTTCGGAAATAACTTTCACAACATCGTATTCATCTATTATTAGAGCTGACAAATGCGCCTGGTACCTTGCAATAAAGAGCGTACCGTAAGGTATACCTATAACACGTAGCAGATTTCAAAGAGTTACTTTTCAAAGAGTCAAATTACGTCTATTCAGTATGCATACCGCCTCGAATTTCCTCTCAGATAAAGAGCTTCTTCAATCGAAGAATATAAATCAATTAATTTGAATATCAAGCCTCACTTTTAGCACCTTCAGCAAATTTAAAGATCATAAATGAGTATAAATTGTTCAGAATTAAGACACCATTGTAAATAAAATGTTTGTGCAGAGGATGAAGATAACATAAAATAAACTATCGTTTTTAAAGCTCACGTTTCTGGTCTCTTATACATAGTATGTATGCAAACAAAAGATAAAGTGCTACCTCAGTGGCAAAACGCATCTGACTGCACTCAGACCATGAAGCTGCATTATAGGGTCTCATTATCTGCAACCATTCATATTTACATAATAGCATTGGCTTAGAAAACGGTAAAGAAAGTACCACTAATTTCAAAAACAAGAAAATAATTTACAGTTATGTGCCAGTAAATAGTATTTCGAATTGACCACTTTACATTGTATTTAATAATTTGTACAACTACAGCTGTTAATTTAAAACTGAACTTTTTGTGTATAAGTAACTCTTGGTAGTTATTATAAGTCCTTTCCAGCCCATTAAGCATTAAGAATAGACTAATCTGTAATTAAAATCTCTACAGAAGATTAGAAATAAATTACGGTTTATGAATCAAATCACAATTATCATCAAGAGCGTTGATTAAGGGTAATATATCAACCGCGAGTCCCTGAGGTAAACTTATTTTTATTGAGATCGAACACCACGATGAATTCTTCGATATGAATAACTATTCATACAGAAGAATTCATCGGTTGTTGCGTTACTTTGGAATGTGGAGGAGCCTGTAGGGATTCTCAGGGTCAAGGTCAGACTTACGCAGATTCATAATACTTAAGTACTTCGCAAACCGCAGGTAAATTCAAGAGAAATTAATCCTTCTCGAGGATCATTAGTGAAATGATTACTTCTTTTTAATGTTAATAAAGTGATTAAATTAATCAATTACAGCATTGTTCAGTCTATATTTTATTTTTCAGCAGTACTTTCGTAAAGATTATATTTTATCCAGAAATATTGTGCCAACTAAAAATAACAATCAGGATTACAAGTTTATTTAATTCTTTATTATTTTCAATGTAAATGAATCAATATTTAAAAACTTTTTATAGTTACAAATACAATCAATACAAAAATTCGTTCATTTGAACGTTCAGAACTTTTCAATCATCATGAGACTAGATTTTGAGTATAATCAGAAAATGAGATGAAAAGGAGAGGAAAATTTGAAGACAAATTTATCTCCGAGGTGTTCCGAGTCCTAAATTTGCATAATGAATCACCTTAGTCTGAATTTAAGAGCTGGAAGTGATTTAATTACGTGATTACATCATGGTGTCTCGTCTTAAAAGATTTATGGTAGACCATCGTAGCAAGGCTTCTATTTAATAAATATAGTAGTTTATTATACTACCCATTCTTTTCCAATTTTATAAAAATTTTTATGTACCGTGATTTTCTTCTTTTCCCAGCAAATTTCAGGATTGAAGTTAAATCTATGCATTTGCAGTATAAATTATAAAGGTAATTAATACATTAATTAATTCCTTTAGAAATTTCATGTGATATAAGTTCGAGACGAATATCATTACTTGGTAAGAAACTTTCCCAAGGGAAGTTACAAATACTCAATCCCCTTTCGACCGAAATGTTACAGTAACTCTCACTAAATTGCAAATTGTAATAGCTTAAAAGAAACTTTATCCAAAGTCTGATTTCGACACTGCAATGGTTTAAGAGCAGAACGGAAATGATCACTTGTTAAACATTAAGTCCCCTTCCATTCGCAATATCCTTTAGTAGATTATACTAGAATTTAATAACAGTAGAAGGATAGAGAAAACACCCTCAAACTGAATATTAAAACTTCCCTTTATAAATCAAAATATTCGTGAGAAACATTATCGTACTCAATTTTCTCTTACCAAGATTAAATTATAAAATTCTCTTCATAATCGACTGGCATATATTTCTGAAGTGGAAAATAGTTACATAAATTGCAATAAATTCTACAAAAAAAAAACAAATTAATACTCTTATGGTACAGTATTGTATAAAAGTATAATATTAAAAAAAAAAAGTTGAAAGTGAAAACCGAGGAGTCGTAAAATAACTGACCTTTCCCAAGAATCCTCAAACTGATACTCAATAATTGGCACTGTTTTTTGTGAAAATTTTTTTTTTATTTCACACACATTCACTGAGATTGCGAATCAATTATCTAGTCTCGCGTGATCGAAAATTTTGATAATAAATTGAATGAGATCGATAAATTGAAATATCGCAGGTGGAAACGTCTAAGGCGCGCGTCAAAGCAAGACTGCCCCAGTTCCATCGAATTACCGCTATTATATTCCGGGCCACCATCGCTCGTACGCGTGTGAGCTTGCACGCACAGTGAGCTCATGTGCCATTCGTGAATCTGAGTTTGCAGCGGCTTATTCGCAGTATTCATATATTATGCGAAACAGATTATTCCCTCAAGCATTAAAGGAATATGAGACTGAGAAAAGCGAGGAGGGCCTGAGATCCTGAGATCTGTAATTATTTTGATGCCGCAGGCCCACCTTATTCCTTAACTGATCACTCCACACCTCATTTTTCAATTTCTTTTCTGAAGATGACTATCTCATTTGCATTATGACGTGGAAATTTCAATCTCTTCAAGGGATTTTACTTAATGGAACTTTAAACGAGTTTCACATCTTATTTTTAAGTAAGTTTGCTGCATAAGTTGTTTTTTACTCTTTAAATTTGAATCAGCGATAAGTATACCACTGATTTCAATATACGACCGATTTTATCAAATTTCGCGAAATTTTGAAAGATTTAAAATAACTTCAAAGAAGTTTAAAAAAAAATCAGCTCGATAAACATGAATCAGTGAAATTTAACTGATTACCAGTCAAATTCCACTGATTTGCAGTGACTCTTTTCTCACGATTTTAATCAGTGAAAAATCTACTGGAAATCAGTGAAAAGATACTGACATTTTTAGTAGTTTAGTGAAGATGACTGAAAATTTCAGTGAATTTTCACCAGTGGAATTCGACTGATTCAGTTTTAGAGAGAGAAGAGTTGAAGAATTTTCCAGAAATTTTATAGGATTTCTAAGAATTCAAGTGATTTTAAGGACTTACTATAATGTCAACAATATTTAGATATTCAGAAAAGTTTTGTCAAACCAGAAATCCGCATAGAAGATACCTTCTTTCAAAGAAATATCAATCAATTTGGATATCAAAGAAAGTGTATAAAAAGATTTTAAAATAAAAAAGGAAGATGGTTTATACAATAATTTTTAATAACATATATGTTTTTGAGTGAGATTAATCGAGGAAATTTATGACTAAAACAATATGAAAAATGTCCTCCAATTTTTATTTTTAAACCTTTATCATTATTCGTATATTTGAAAAACACTATATGTTTGGATTCAATTCCACTGGAAAATTCCACATTTCAATCGAATTGAAATATATGTTTTTCAGACATGTATTATGAAGTCTTAATTCGATCTTTCATCTTTCATCATCTATCATGACCAGATAAAAAAACCAAATTGCAAAAAGTTCATCAGTTATAAATCAAAGAAGCTTACCTTGGATAGTGCAAAATTCTTCAAGAAAATGCAGAAGAAACTTTAAACATCACTGACAACACCACTGCAAGCAACAAACGATTTTTTTAACACATAAACACACTTTTTTAATGACTGCATCAGTTTTTAATCGTATGCCAATCAATACTGTATTTCTTAATATCCAAATATTGATTATTCTCTGGATAATAATAAAAACATCCAATGAAATTGTATTCCAATCAACGTATTATTTACTTTCTTATTAGGTAATTAAGAAAATATATCTTATTTTTATATGAATTAAATCTAAGATAAGATACTGAATTAAACCAATTTTTAATTAAAATCAAATCATAATATTAACACTCTTCCCCATGACATTTAAATCAATCATTAACCACAAAAAAACCGCAAAGCGCATACTGATTTCCATACTGATTAACTCATTCTAATCGTTCAGTTTAACAGCTTTTGCTTGTAACGGTCAAAATTGCAATAAATCAAACCCGATCATAATTACTCCACTTATATCCCTGTTAATCTAGTTTTGACACTAACGAGGGGAATTTCTCTACACATGCGTTATCAATATTACTCAGTAATTACTCAGTATTTTATATCTCAATACGAATGATAAGTAAAAGCAAAACTACTAAAAATAGACGCGAGATTGGCTGATTGCAAAGTGAACACTCATTCATTTTTAATTGGAAATGCACTTATCAACTCCTTTTCTCATTTGATACAAACGACACTTATTAATTACATTTTTTTTATATTTAAATTTAAACGAACCGTTTTATGGCGCGGATTTTGAAACACGTTGTTGACGGAGAGGCTCTCGTCAGCTCTCGCTTCTTTAGTGAAATTGGCAGTTTTGCTTCTTGTGATACGGTCCTCACTTTAAGTTCCCTTTCCCATTAAATTCCCCCACCCATTCTTTAAAGTTTTCTCTCACTCTTTCATACATACTGGATTCTGGTCCCCTCCTTCATCTCCATTCACTCTCAAATACTCATGGAATACTCGCACTATTTACTTAGCAGTTCTTACGTGGGTATAGCATTTTTTAGGGAAGGGGGGGGGGGGGGTGCTTAGACATGTTGAAACGTTCAAATTCCAATGAAATTCCAGCGAAATCTGGAATTCATCAAGAGAGTACACAGACGAAATCAATTTTCTGAGAATGCGATCTTCAATGTTTGTTGTATATATAAAAGCAAAGACATTTTTTAAAGAATTATGTTAAAAAATAGGGATTTAGATTATAAAATATCCAAACAGTGAATTTTTAAATAAAATTCTTCTCTCTAAACTTGAATCAGTGGAATTTAACTGGATTACCAGTCAAATTCCACTAATTTTCAGTGACTCTTTTCTCACGATTTTAATTAGTGAATAATCTACTGGAAGTCAGTGAAAAGTCACTGAAATTTTTAGTAGTGTAGTGTCGATTACTGAAAATTTCAGTGAATTGTGACTGATTCTCAGTGAATTTTCACTGATTATACTCAGAAAAAAATTTGTTTGAATTAAACAAAATTTGTTTGATTCAAAGAAATTTTCTTTAATATGATGAAATCGATTTTTTTAAATTAAAGAAAATTTCTTTGAATCAAAAAAATTTTTTTTAATTCAAACAAATTTTTTCTTTGACCCTATATCAATGATACGTTTGTTTGATTCAAAAAAACTTTTTTCTGAGTGTAAAATCGTGAGAAAAAAGTCACTGAAAATTAGTGAAATTTGACTAATTCAATTTTAGAGAGTTTATAAAGTGCTCTCTAAAGCTGAATTAGTGAAAAGTGAGCCACTAATTTACTTTAGTGAAATTTTTTACGAATTATTAGTTGTATTTCGCTATTTCAATTCGCAGTTTTCAACTTTTCACCAAAGTTTTAGTTAAAAACAACTAACAATTAGTAGAATTTTTCAGTAAAGTAAATTAGTGACTCACTTTTCACTAATTCAGATTTAGAGAGTGAATAGCTCTACATCGTAAAAAATCATAGTTAAGAATCATTTATTTAGTAATTATTGCTGAGAGATACGTTGAAAAAATGAATTAAATTTTTGAAAAAATGACTAAATTGCACATTTTATTCATAGAATTTGTTTGAACAAACAGTTTCTTGTTTTCTTTTATAGGTGAACGCGAGCCGATACCCGGCAGTAGTAAAGTTGGGACATGCTCACGGCGGTATTGGAAAAGCTCGAGCAGAGACGAGTCAAGAATTTCTAGACCTGGCTTCATTAGCAGCTATGACGAATGCCTATTGTACTTCCGAACCGTACATTGACACCAAGTACGACGTTCATGTCCAGAAGATTGGAAACAACTACAAAGCGTTCATGTGCGTGCCAGAAGAACAATAATATCTTATAATAATTCCTTTTAAATGACACCTTAAAAGATTTCAAGTTCAGAGACCCATTTGCAATACATAATGAGATCTTTGATTACAAATTATTATTTTCGTCAATGATATCAAAATTATCATTACAGGATGGCCACAAAAGATTCAATTAAGATATAGTTGTAACACATTCTAGTGCACATCACATTTTAAAAGTTTTGGGAAACTTTTGGACTTTCGCCAGCATCCGCCCCCAATTAAAATTTGTTATCTTGAAATTTTCTTAGATTTCTCAACTCTTTTAGCTTTTCATGAATTTGTGGGATCAACTGGATTTCTATTTTAGGCGCAAGAGCATCAGTGGAAATTGGAAATCTAATACTGGATCTGCTATGCTGGAACAACTGGCAGTAACAGAAAGACATCGTGCGTGGGTTGATCACGTGGCTCAACTTTTCGGTGGTTTGGATATCTGTGCTATCGAACTTTTAGTTGGTAAGGACGGAAAAGAGTACATCATTGAAGTTAATGATAGCGCGCTGTCGTTAATGGGAGATTCTCAAGAAGAAGACCGACGTCATATCGCTGACCTAGTCACCGCTAAGATGCAGGTACATTTGAATTTTAAATTTTAATTGAACTCCTTCGTCTGCGATGATGATGAAGATGGTGATGATGATGATGATGATGATGATGATGATGATGATAGTCGTTAGCTATAAAATTGAACGATGATTTTCAGACGTTCTGTAGACCACCAGCCGTTTTGACCAAAACAGCATCTAGAGGGTCTATGTCAAGTTCTAGTCAAGTGACAAGTCCATCGGAAGATCGAGCACCACCTCCCTCAGCAACATTAGGGTCTCATGGCAGTATTAGTTCAATAACAAGTGGCTTTGGATCTGCGGGTTCAACGTCTGCTCTCGTCAGTGATGTCACTTCTTCCACTGACAGTCATCACCAACTGCAACGTCGTGATTCACAAGGTCAGTCAATACTGATGCGATGGCCTCAGCATGGCCTTCAGTCTCTAAATTAACAAGACCGCCTTGATCTTTTAACGAGAATAACGAGGACAGATATTATAATTATCAACGAGGACCTACAGCAGAGTACAAGGAATAGATTCCTTCCTATTAAAGCACATATTTTCCTTTCCATTTGTCACGCTTTCTTTTCGCTTTTCTGTTTCATCAGCTTCCCAGGATATGATTTATCTTCATTGAGCTCGACATCTGTTTTTATTTTCTCTGAGATACTCTAAACGTGATTCATTCATTTTGTCAGGGGAACTCGACATGGATCAGAGATGAAGAAGTGAATTGAATTTTTTATTGATGTTTTTTAGCATTGTGTTTGTGCATTGTAATTCTGATTCACTTATCAATTAGCTTTCTATTTAGAGGCCTACTGGCAATTTTTGAGAATGATATGACAATAATTACAGTGTCTCAACTGAAGTACCTCGATTTTCCCGTCGTTGGGTGGTCTTTTACCTCTTGTAAACAAGAAAGAAACAATACCGATCCCTTGAAAAATTGCAAAGTAAAAAGTAAAATCTAGAGCCTCGCAGCGTCAATATTCAACCAGAAGAAATGGTCTTTTCCCCGCCCTCTTACTCATAAAACCGATACCGCTTTACTGTCTTGGGCAAAGAATAATGAAAGATAATTGTGTCCTCTAGCATCGCAATCAAGTACTGTAAGCAGTGCTCCTTCAGTTGGTCGTCGTCCAGAAGAACCACCACCTACCAGGACACCTTTCTTACGTCAAGGAAGCCAGCAGTCTCAGAGCCAGAATGAGGACACTGAAGACACTATGAAAAATCTTCGAAAGACTTTCGCTGGAATCTTCGGCGACATGTAAAATCTACTCCTTAGAAGCGATTCATCGAAGTACGATGATTTCGAAAAAGGAGAGACAACAAAGTTCTGTCGATGATCCAGAATAACTTCGAACATATCGATGGAAAGTCTTTCGAAAAATGAGGAAGGTCGTAGATCAAAGGTCAGCCAGTGGCGAATCCAAGATCCTTTTTCCCCAAAGAAACTAAAGAATACTCAAACTTAGAATCAATTGGATTAGAATTAATATTAAATTAATATCCATTAAATGAAATTAGTCTATTTTGAAGTAAGAACAAAGAAAATCAGAAATGTAATCCTTTTATCGAAAGGAGTGAAGTCCTCTCGATAATTCCCCAAGAGAAATTTTCGGGTCGAGGGCCAATTTCTTCTGAAAATGGACCCTTCGTAAAGAATTTACTCATTCGGAAAAATGATATTTGTACTCTACGCAATAACAAATTGTTATTAACTATTTCTATTCAATAATAGCCAATTTAAGATCAAAGTACCAATAATTTTCTTCCGGAAGGGTCGAATAATTATTTGAATCCCATTTCTTTCACAAACACGAAAAACAATTATCATTCTAATTAGAATAAAGAATAATGATCCAAACGATGAAAAACCAGGGGCGGATCCAGAAAATGGTGGATAAAAAATAAACACACAAGTGGATAAAAAATAGAGGATAAAAAATGTTATCAGACGAAAATAGAAGTGATTGTGAGAGAGAGGGGATTTTTGAATGGTCTCTTGGATCCGCCACTGAACCGAATCAGCGTGACGCTGATGAAACTTATTGGCAATAAAAGGTTGACCATCCTCGAGAGGGTCCATAGCGAACCTGCCTCTGCTGCAATCAACAAATCAAGTTCTCGTTGCACGGAAGTCGTTGTCACTCGTAACTTTGTCGATCAGCACAGAGAAAGGTCCCCTTGGCTTTTCTCACGATAGGTGCAACAAATATGTATCGAATGTAAATTTTTAGTCAGTTAAAGATATGCCATATGCACGTCAACAGTAGAAATGAAGCTTTTACACTGACAGATAAAAATACGATAAGATGTTGATGTATTAGAGCAGCACTGGTTAATCCGAAGTCTGTTAAATTCTATTAGAAACGAGAAGAGATATACTTATCGAGTACAATACAACGCACGCTTAAATCGCTACTAGTCCTTTAGTTAAAATTACTATTATTTATTTCTAATAGAGTAAATTAATCTGACTTACACGTTATTTATACAGGGTGTTTCTCGAGTTATCTGCCAACGTGAAACTACAAATACTAGAGCAGAAACTAGGTCGAAAACTCCCATAAAAAATGTTGAAATATGCGTAGTTTTCAAACTACAGAGCAACAAAGTTGACCAATCAGAAGCACGATTTAGACCATCTAATATCCGTGACCCACGCATTGAATTTATGAGAACTAGTATTGTATTTTTGATTCGTCAACTTTTTTGCTCTGTAGTTTGAAAACTACGCATATTTCAACATTTTGTGATGGGAGTTTTCGATTTAGTTTTTGTTCTAGTATTTGTAGTTTCACGTTGGCAGATAACTCGAGAAACACCCTGTTAATTTAATATGGTATTCATACAATCATATTTAATTTAATAAGTTTGTATTAATATTATCTTAGCTGAATTTTGTTACTCTGATCAAATTAACTAACTCTGTACCCACTGATAAAGTTAGTTAATCTGGTTTTTGAATTTTGCTAGTGGCAATATTGTTGGCGTTACTAAATAATAGGATCACATACTTTAAGCGCACAAATAGATTATAAAATCTTAAGCGTCAGGAAAGCAACGAACAAAAATTTCGGGCTTGATAACCAGAATATTCGGAAAAAATATTCCACCAGAGAGTAGAAGTAAGAATCGACTGTCATGCGTTAGAAATAATGAACTTCTCAAAAACAGCTGAGAATCCAGTTTCCAGAAAAATTCTAAGGAAACGAGTCATGAAACGATATAATTTCAGTATCGCTTACAGGGTTTATTTAGACCAAGCGGAAAATTGATCCCCATCCAATTTTTACCCTTTTCTACAATTATTTTCCTTCTCATTGATTTTCTTACCCTATTTTGTTTCTTATTTTCCTTATTATTTTACCATCTTTCCTCTATTATCTTTTTTATATTTTTCTTTGCATCTGGTCGTGTACTACCATTTATTTTCTCTTCTATCGTAGAGTAGATTCAGCACGATGCCTCTATCGTGTGCTCTTCATTCTTTGTAAAATAGTAAGATTTCGATCAAAGGCTCGGAATTTTAAGAAACGTAAAGTGACGCTGAAAATATAGAGCTTCAATTAGAGATTTTCAACAATGTATAATTAGTGTGCCAGTGTCACTGTAGGAATGTTCTGTATTACATTCACGTAGATTCTATATAACCATTTACATTGTCAACTTACATACAAGCAGTAAGTTTCTCCATCCTGTGCTCTTTTAAAAATTACAAAAAAGAAAACAACTTTTTGTGCATAGGAGATTGTTTCTCATTATTTTCAGACATTTGCGTAGATTCTGCGACTTTCTACAATTCCGCGTCATGATCGCAAATCTTACTATGCAGACATCTTAAATTTGTAGTAATAAGAATAAAACACTGCAATTCATTATTTAAGTATAAGCTAGAAAAAAAAAACATTGCAATCCATTATTAAGATATCAATAAGAAATCCATTTCAATCTACTTAAAAACTTGAGAACTTATAAAGAAATTCCTGTAAGAAAAACCATTACAATCCATTAATTAACTAAATCTAAGGAAATCCATTGCAATCCATTAATATAAAACATATTTGAGATCTAATCTTCATGTGCGTGCCGAAGACTTGAAAATGAAGAAAATATTTTCACTTGCGTGAAAATGGGTGCAAAATGTGATCGCTAGTCTCCATACGGACAATGGGCACCTTTTTCAGTCATAATTTTCGCATAAATTACGGGAGGAATTTACCTCTGTTGAAAAAAATGCAATTATCAATGCAGTTCCGCGAGTACGGCATTTTTTAATGTTCCCATGTACCTTGTCGTATTTTGGCGCCGCATTGTTTGCCATCTTTGCGATACGGAAAGAATTGAATCGTACCGGATTCAGAAACACCACTGAACTCCGCAGATATCATTCCATATACGGCATTTCAAAGATGCATTTCAAATTTGAGGTACATTTTCCACCTAGGGACAAAAAATAATTTCCTTAATGTCCTGGGTTCCCAAATACCAGCGATTTTTTGATGCGAATTTTGCCAGCCGTTTCAGTTTGCAGCAGGAAAGTGTCGAGTGGTTTGTTAATTGGTTACAACAAGTTCCATAGAACCTCGCCAGAATTCCGCAAGGCAAATTGAACGGTTCTTAACTGACTTCCCTAGAGTTTCGTCTATCGAAGCGAAGCGATTTGTGGAAGTGGTATTTGAAAATGACACTTTTGAAATATTTTCGGCACGTCTGTAGAGTTAGAATTTTGAAAAATTCTGAGGTTTGAATATAAGTGAGAATGGCGCAAATCCTGGTTGTAATTTGTATAACACTTGGAAATCATCTTCCATTAACTTCCACTTGGTTAAGAATTCCTTCGAGGATTGCGGCATTCGAAAAGAACCTTTGTAATTTTTCATAAAATATGATAAAAGTATTTAGCTTTAAGAAAAGCAACATTACATTCGACGAGAAGAGTAAATATTTATAAGTGTTGAAACTTGCAGTTCGTATAACTTACCCTGTCTCTTAAATTTATTCTCTATATCTATATTATATAGATTTAAGATACATACTACAAATGCACTTGTATTTTTAGAATAAGCTGATATTAAAACCAAAGACGGAAATGATGATGAACAAATGAACATTGAATACTGCTAATTAAGAGCGATATAAAAATGGTAGCAGTGCAATATCTCGATTGAAAATACCTTTATGATAAAAGCGATTAAAACTTCCTCTCCATTTGATTTGAATTAATATAATTCATTTTTCCGGACGCGAGAATTGAATTTCTATATCAATTATTAATATAAAAAATTGCCATTGGCAATGGAGAACGAGAAGGTATATTTGTTCACATCAGGTTTCAACTTTCCTTTTCCTTCTATTCTTTATCTTAAACTTCTCTTTGTGATTAAAGGTAAATGTTGAACGAAATGTTCTGTGGGTAGAATAGAAAGCATTAAAAAACGAAAAAAAAATATTAATGTTAAATATATGGGACTCGTCATTCATATATATTATGCTCGTAAATGCTCCTCTTTTTATGTGTAATAAGTAGAATAGCAGCATTCCAAAAATCAAAAAAAAATTGCAAAACATGAAAAAGTATATTGTAAAAAGTGACACTGAGGATGAGGTTGTCGTGTGCTAAGTCTCTGCTTAAAGTTCACTGTGATCAAGAGATCGCTTTTCCATCGCTTTAACACGACCACCAAATACTAACTTAAAAGAGCTTAAGCGGAGCAAATTTTTTGTTTTGCCTGATTGGCGTAAAAACTCGTTGAAGCATTTAAATATCAAAAAAGTGTAATTGAAGACTGCACTTCTAATTGACCCAGAGGAAAAATGATGACAATTGAGGAGATAATGATGTAACATTTACGTAACCTTGCGGTTACAAAATCCACCTTCTGTACCAGCGTACAGAATGTTCTGATTAATTTCAATAAGCTCTGAACAACTTGTGAAATTACTCTTGGAAAAACAAATGAGCAAAATAACATCACTGAATCAGATTTGAACTTTGATTCAAAAGCGATTAATATTTAAATCATTAAATATTTAATCGATATATAACATATTTAATCATAGATTTGTAGTTTTAAAAGAGGAGCATACGATAAAATATAGAATATAAGTGCATGTATGTTAAAGATAAGGAGTTATTGTTTACCAATATTCGACATCAATGATACGTTATAAGAACCATAATTTTGAAATAAGGCGCAAAAATAAATATATTGGAATATTGTATTGCAATATTTATTGGTAGATAATTTCGCTAATGCGATGTATACGTTAGAGGCACGTAAGTCATAATTATTGTGATGTAAACGTTGATAACCAACGACCAGAAATATTTATTGAGATGTTATACGTTTCAATGACTACTTACTCTACGATTAACGTTGACGACGATTCTTATTATACTATCCGTACTGTATCTCCATAAAAAAAATTCTATTAATATATTATGCAACAGCATTAATACACAAAGATACAATATAAACGTTAATGTTACATCATTGATATATAATTATTATATAATGAAGTATGTAATCCCTCTTTCATCCGCTTTAGCAACGGGATAACTGAATGTAAATTTGAGATTCCATCTGCATTTTGTAACATCGACATGAGCGTCCAACTTTTGAGTATGTTAATGCCACTGCTACTCTGAGGACCTAACATCTGACGCTAGTCTCACAAATTCAGAAAAATACTTATCCTTCAGTTGTCCCGTAAAGGATCTGTTAACCTAATCGTATGTAACAATAAATAGACGTATAGAAAAATATCTTATTTATTACACCCACCTTTCATTTTGATAAATTACGCAATCGAATATTTAATAAATAAACAATAAAACAGAGATAATGAAGTGCCATAACGAAATTCTGTACAATAATCTATAAATTAACAATGACTTTGTCTTTGAATCATTAGCATTTTAATTTAAACTTTCAAAATGGTTTTAAATTAAGCCATTAAACCTTTTAAGGGTGTTGGACCCAAGTGTTAAACTCCAAATTCTATTCTCCGTTTTACTCAAAGAAAATTATAGATAAATATTTTTTCCCTCTGTAGCGCTCATCTTTTTTCAAATATAAGACTGCATACAAAGCGAAAAAATATTTAGTTTTGATACTTTTTGCGTAAAATGAGGAATTCAAAATCTGACTTCTAAATTTAATATTTTCATTTTACTTAAAAATGATTTGAATTAGGTATTTTCTCGCTCTGTACGCATAATTCTAGTTAAAAATTGATTAATTCTACCGAGGGAAAAAATTCCAAATTTAATATTTGTTGAATAAAATGAAGAAATCGAATTTTTAGATTTGAACTTGGCTCGAACTTGGCTCCAACACCCTTAAATTAAAACCCTCTGATTTTCTAACATTATCGTAAAGAAATACCTAAAAGTTAGTACTTCGTATTAATATTATGATAAATACTATTAAAAATATAAATATATGACAATTTTGATATGAAATCAATTTAAATATTATTTTAAACGCAACCAGTCGTTCATCAAAGCCTAGAAAATGAATTTAAAAAAGGGGGAATTCCCAACTCCTACAGGAGATCTGGTTGTCTGACATCTGTGTATGGCAGGTTGCAGACTAAAAGGAATGTAGAAACATTTCTACCTTACCGACCAATTCTTACCTTAGCCTCAGCCAGGGTGGGTCAGTTACGCGTAACTTGAGCATTTTTACGTATATTACTATGGTTTTTTACAATCTTTAAATTACATATTATACGTAGAAAACCTCCTACTGCCTACTCCATATGAATTAGGTGTTTTCGATGTAATATACGTACGTAAATTACGTAAAAAACCTTATGTAACTTACCTGAGGTATATTACGTGCACATCCCTGGCCTCAGCGGCTTACTTGGGCTTTTGCTCAAACTTGTTCATACTTGCTCATACTCAATACATACGAATGCCAGAGTTCTACAATGTATAATTGATAAAGTAAGGTTTTTTTCTATTATTAAACAAGTTAATAATCCACAAAAATGTTTATTGTGGGACTGACAGGTGGCATAGCCACTGGTAAAAGTACTGTGGCTGCAATAATGAGAGAACATGGAATACCTGTCATCGATGCCGACATCGTCGCCCGAAAAGGTTAGGTATTCACTCAATGACAAACGAATTTTCTCTTCTGTTATTCAAAGCAAGAAACGATTATGGATAACAATAATTAACTATAATTTAATTCTTGAAATCGCACATGATTTTATATATTTTTTTCACTAATTTTAATGCTTCATAAATCAATTGTTTATTCGATCAAAGTCCTCATATGTCAATCACTTTGTATTCATGTCTCATGAAACGCCGATTTTATGAAACCACATTTTTTTTTTTTTCATGCTAAATTTCATTTAAATATCTTCACGAATATCTACAATCCTTAATTATTTAATTTTTAATTTTCGATTAACTGGTTACCAAGCAAAGTTATCAAGGTGTAAAAGTTTTGTTGACACATAAAAATTAATATATTTGCGTGTAATTTACTAAAAATATCTCTTGTTTACAATTTAAATAAGTTTTTTATTTATAACTACAGTCATTTATATTTATTGGCTGTCGTTTTGTTTGGACAGAATTTGACCCATTTTAACTGAAAAAATTAAGATATATTGTATCAAAAATACTGCTAAAAATTTACGAAGGCATTTATTAAAGAGTTAAATACGATATTTGTTGTATTTAGAAACTACAATGGCTCTTTTTTTTATTTTAGTTGTTGAACCAGGAAAACCAGCATGGCAGAAAATACGAAAAGAATTTGGAGAAGAAGTTTTTCTGAAAAGTGGAGAACTGGATCGACTAAAATTGGGGGATTTGATATTCAATGATGTCGAGAAGAGAAAAAAGTTAAATGCCATAACACATCCTTATATTTATAGAGAAATGGGTTGGCAGGCGTTTAGATGTTTTCTGAAAGGATATCCTTTCATTGTTATGGATTTGCCACTACTTTTCGAAACTGGCCATATGCTTGGATATTTACACAAAATTATCGTCGTCACCTGGTAGGTTGATAACAATAAACCATTTTTAACATATAAAACAATGAAATTATGAAAATTCAATTAATAAAGCTTTTCAAATCATTTTTCTCCTTTTTAGTGAAGAAGATCTTCAGCTTCAGCGATTGATGGAGCGATCTGGCTACACCGAAGCGAAAGCAAAATTACGAATCGGCGCACAAATGTCCCTGGACAAAAAGGCGGAAATGGCAAACTTCGTGATCGAAAATTCTAGCAGTGATCGTGACACTCGAGAACAAACTATAAAAGTAATCAATGTTCTCAGAAGCTACAGGCAACACTGGAAGATAAGAATTTTAGTAGGTTTTTGTTGCACAGTTTTACTGGCTGGTGCCTATTGGTTAAGAAACAAATCTATCAAATCCATACCCGCTGTTGCATAAGACAACATAAAAAATATATATAAAAAATAGCTCCTTGTTGCTATCGCGTTTTCGCAGAGCGCAACGTGTTTTTTCTCGACGTTGAACTTCGAGAAAAATTAATTTCTATTAATAGAATTCCATTTCGTTACTTTCAACTGTTTCTATTGCGAGAATTAGGACTTAAACGACTCTTTTGTTATAGTCCTTTTTTGTCAAAAGGCTAGACGCTCAAATTTTGTTTGGTGAAAATATTTTATGATTCATTTAATTTATATTTGGTTATATAAATGTTTCCTTTAATAATTTTGTATTTAACTGTGAAAAGCTTGAGATTGCATAGAGCATAAAAATTCATATTGTATACGTAGGCCTTAGATGTGTAAATAACTAAGAAATGTGCTCCAAAAATTATATCTGTAAGAGGGAATAGTTTTTCGTCTTCGGAAAATTTACCTATGTTTGGTTGTAAAATATAAATATCAAAGTCTGTCACTTTCTCAAAGTTACTTAAACTTGCACAAAATTCGGGGTTTAAACTTCGAAATTTTTTCTTTCTATAATCTTAAGTGTTCTTCCAGATTTCAAGGTGTAATTAACAATTTTTTTTTATATTTAAATATTATGCATTTATAGATTCGAGAAATCTAAACTCTATTCTTGTAAGTTATCAGGGGGCATGTTTGGTTTTAATAAAAGAAAGTTTCAAATAAATTAATCGTGTTGCATTCACTGGTTGTAAAAAATTGTAAAACCAACAAGAAAATAATATATTATTTTAAACTAGACAGGCATTTATTTATGGTGCAATGTACAAGAAACTTGATTTATTAAATTTTAAATCTATTTATTAGAATTGTTTTTTGAACTATCACTTCTAGGATTTCAAGCCTAAGATTGCTTATTTCTTAACAAATACCTTAATCGACGCGATAAGTACTTAATTTAGTAAAATATTATTATTGTATAAGAATAATTAACTTATCTATCGATAATGGAAGTATACACATTTTTTCTAGGAAATATTGATTCAAACAAAGTACTATTTACAGCACGGCGTAGAGAACAATCATAAGATGCATCAATACTTTAATTTTATTTTTAAATTTTACGTTTGAATATTCGCTTGAATTAGTACACCTATTTACTATTTCGCAATTAGCATGAGTAAGTTATTTAAAAATTTTACCAAAAATATACAATTTTTATATCACAAATCATTCGTTTTTTTTTTTAAAGAAAATTACGATTCTTTTCTAATAAAATTGCTGTTAAAGATGTAGTATTTATAAATCTACCAGAATTTATTTACAGAGCCTGTCACAAGTTTATGAGATGGAAATTCTGGACTACTGAAATTTAAACAGAACAAGATAATTCTGTAGTTTTAAAAAATTTTCCCTATCATTTTAATTAAAAAACTTTCTGCTGAATGAGTAAAAGTTAATATATATCTCAATCATAAACGAATAAACTGTGTAATCGGTCGTCCAATAGTGATATACGAACCTATTTTTCAATTTAATATTATATTATGCATATAATAAATTCTTCAATTAGATCTAATATCTAGTAAATTCGAATTTATTTGCGATTCGATTTTAATGCGCAAAGTATAAAAATAAGTGAAAAAAAGAAATCATTTTAACGGTGATTCCATCAGAAAAATTAGAAAGCGAAAATATATAAAGAAATTCAGTGCCTTGAACTGTTTTAAATGATGTATGAAATTTAAATCTATAAAAGATTCTTTGATCAGAAAAGAAAAATTTATTGAAGAACTGGCCTTAATTCTTGGGTCATGATGGGATAAGAAACTAAGGGTGCAGTTGCTCCAGATATGGAAAGGGGCAAACTTGCAGGTTGTTGATTATTTGGTTGTTGTTGATTGGTTTGCTGAGGACCAGAACCACTCATAGTGATTGTCTGCTGGGCCATCGTGACAATAGGTGGAGGAATGGAAACTGGAGCCATGGAAACGGCGGCAATTGAAACTGGAGCAACAGTTGCTAGACTAACTGGAACTGTAGCTACACTAGCTGTGACTGTTCGAAGGGTTCCAGCAGCTACGGCAGCGTTCACCATTTGTTGAGGAGTAGGTGCTTGCGATGGTGGAACTGTATTTGTTATTGTAACTGCTGGAACTGTGACTGCTGTTACATTGGCCGTTCGCTTTCCTGATATCCGAAGCTGGGCATTCTGATCCAGCAGAAACTCGTTAGTTGCTGTCAAGTCACTGACCTTGAAAATTGAATTTTCAGATTAAAATACAAAGCAGAAAGAAAATTTAAATCTTGAAAAAATAAAAATGAATTACTATCTAAAGAACGAACCTGTTTTTTAAGATCTTCAATCTTTTTTCTTAACAAAGCATTTTCATCTTCCAGAACGATAGCTCTGGCTTCATTTCTAGGTATCACTGGATAATAGTAACCAGACGTGACGGGCTGAGCAGGATGTTGTCCAACCAGCTGTGATGTATCAAAATGCAGAAGAGCTTCTCCGGAAACTAATCTTCTTTTTGGTTCTGGAGGACCCATATAATCCGGGGGATGTGAAGATGCGCTGAATCCATTAGTTGTAATCAAAGAATGATCTTCCATCTGCCAGTGAAAACTGAAAAAAGACCATTTCCTTTAAAAAATATACTTAGTAATCGTTTTGTCAACAATATCAAATTACAAACGAAACAATATAATTTGTAATTGATATTCAATATACTGATATTAAAGTATATAGTCTTGCGATAAAAACAGATGATACGCATTATTTATGCTTGAGTAATGATTCATGCACAGATCTGCCACAAGCAGACCAGAGCTCTTACGTAACTTCTTAGCTATTAATATTCTGCTAGCAAGTTTAAATGTTTAATAGTTACAATTTGCAAGAAATTAGAGTTATTCTTTCGAATATAAAACTCTACCATAAATGTATGAAGAAATACTGATTTGTTAATTATTATGATAACATTAGTTTTAAAGTAATCTATAGAACTTTAAAATTCAACCTATTAATTTAGATAAAATTTCTCTTTCTACCTTAACCAGAGTCTCAACATAAATAAAATAAATTAAATTAAATTATCAATAAACACCTTTCTTCTTCAAATCTGCGATTATCTCCAGTGCCAACCCCATTAAAGTTATGCTGAGGTCTTGGAGGATTCATTTGTAAAACAGGGATCATATTAAGCTGTGGTTCATCTTTCTTGTAATGTCGGAATTTGCAATTTACTCTTTGGCAACTCCCTTTAACAAAGTCTTTGCAAATGGGCAATTCCTTTTCATTTATACTTTTCAGTCTGCTAAGAATATGCGGTGGTAATTCTCCCGTGGCTCTAAAATGTTTTTCTTCACTTTCTGTGCAATGGAGAAACCTGCAACCGGGCCAATTACACATGCCATTTTGAAAGTCGTGACAGAACGTGAACTCGTCGACCGGAGCATCCTCTGACCTTTCATGAAGATACTTGCACCTTTTGCCTCTGTGGCAAACATTGCGCAGAAAATCTCTACAAACTCGATGGGGAGATGATTCTCTATTGGCATTAATCAATCCACCCGCCATTCCTGGACTTTGGGCTTTTAACCCAGAATTTGTTTTTTTCTTCATCAGTGAAGCATTTCAAGAAATTCCTTGAATTTAATTTCTTTTCAGTCTCCTTCTCTCTCCAAATGTAAACGGATCTCTTTCTGAAAAATTAGAAGAAAATTTTCATAAGAATTTATCTCAAATTAAATTCTTTCCTGGATTTTTTTTATAGATAATATTGAGTTCAAATTAAAATTCTTGTATACAATACTGAAAAAGACGTTTCTGAAGTTAAAAACTTGCGTGCGAGTTCAGGATAAGATTAAACGATTCTAAGAATATAAAGACGTGAATGCATTATATGCGGTATCATCAATATTAATGACCTTCTTTTTAATGACTATGTAATAGCGTTTTGTGCTTTGAAAGTTCAGAGTTTACAATACAAAATTGAAAATGATTGAAACATTACTCTGCAGTTTAAAATCGATTCAATTATCTAAAATAAAATCTTCCACTTTTACGCTTCTTCCGATAAAAATTTATATTCAAACAAAACCATGAAAACTAACTAGAAAGGAACCGAATCGTCAAGTGGAATGCCAAGGCCATAAAATATACAGTTAAAAAAATGACTTAGTCCTATATTTTATTATACCATTTACTTCTCGACAAGTTACGATCTCCAATGCATTCACTTTTAGAAATTTGCTTAGAATCTAGAAGATAAAAGTATTCCCACGATGTATTGACAAGGAAGGATATCATGGAACATGAAACGAGGAGATTGAAAATTCTACCTGAAAAGGTTAAAATAAAAACTCCGCAAAATTGACAAATTTTAACTAATTTAATTCTTTAATATAATGACTGTTACATATGTAGGTAATATCAACAATATTATGTACAAAATTTACTTGCTGTACCTAACTTATTGCTTCAACCTACCGAAAAAACGGTTCGTACGAACACACAGCTTGCTGCAGTTCTCTTTCTTTCTTTTTTGAAAATAGAATTTTCTGTTTTTATCATTTGAAATGTTTTAAGTCATGGCAAATTTTATCGATACAATGGCACTCTAAATAACTAATGAAATGACAAGGTAGAGTGTGAACATTAATAACTTCCGTATAAAAAGGTTTAATAGAAAAGTGTAACTATAATTCATAAAAAATATAAAACAACGCCTAGGCCATTCATTCGAGCGACAAACTGATGAATAATTTAGAATCTGGAATACATGCTTAATCAGGTATGACAAATGGAACTACACTCGAAGCTCTTATTAGCAGTCAGCTCGGTTGGTCGACCGGTAAAACGGGCGTATTGGAAACAATGGAAACGTGGCAATGTTTCCATTGTACTGAGTAGTACAATTACCAACTATATATACTATCGCCAATTCTACGGAACCGCTAACAAGAGCGTCGCTAATAAGAGCTTCGCGTGTACTGGTCTAATTTGAAAGTTAAATAACGAGAAACAAATAAGACGGATTAACTCTTCTTTTCTTTTCGAATAATCAATTTCTGAATTGAATATACGAGTGATAATCTAGCAATATTGGAAAAGAGTAAATATAAAAACAATTGACTTTATACATTAAAAAAAACACACTTAAAAAATCAAATATCTCACTGTAATGTGCATGATTACCTTGATTTCAAGCAAGTATGCTGAACTTAAGTTGTGTAAAACTTTAAGAAAACAACAGCCAGATACTTCCGCGAGATAAAAGGCAAAATGTTAAACAAAAACTCGAGAAAACGAGTGTGAAACGTGCAATACTTGACGATAATACTCTTTGCGTCCGGGAAGATATGATATTAAGATTGGCAGCGCAATGAATATTTTACAAGACTTGTATGTTTGTCTAATGCCTTTAACTCAAGGTTTCCTCCAATGTACATCATTAACTGGAAACGAATCATTTGATTTTACTCCCATGACCTGAACTCTGCAACAATAGAACTCGACCCATTCTCTCTAACCAGTCCATTCTAACGTCGAAATCGAATATATACACTGCATTCCTATTCGTATAAAAAACACTTGGCTCCAATGAGAATTGTTCATCAAACGAGAGGGAGAGATAGAGTTCGTTAAACGAAAAAGAGTCCCTCTTTGAGAGAACTATATACAGGGGTACAAAATATTAGAATAATTTCTCGAGAAGCATCCAGACCAATGCTAACGCGATCGGTGCGACGTAATGAATCGGTACCGCGTAAGTGGCGTTTAAAAGATCACCACATTGACTCTTGAGGGTTACATAATCCTTCACAAGCACAGCCTTTTCCTCAGTGAAGGCGTTGCACTTTTCCTTGAGAATTACCAGCTCCTCGTTAACTTCTTGCATACGCTGTGTCTCGTTTTTTGAGCGATAGTAAAGCTCTTTTAGTTTATTTACAACAACCTCATTTGGTTCTCGAAGCAACCAGTCTTTCAATTCCTCTAATTCTCGCTTTACTATGTTTTGTGCTTCTTGACTGTCCTCCTCTTTTAAAGAGTCAAGGCAGCCGATGAGACTTTGGAGAATGTACTCCTGAGCTTGTACAGTTTGAGACGAATCACTTTTGTTTAGGGGTTTTAGGGTTTTTATGTATTCACCCTCAAGGTGTTCACCCTCGTACTCCTCGTCGGGCATCTGAGTTTTGTCCACCTCATCCAGTTTTCCATCTTTCTCTTCTTCCTTAACTGTCACTGTGATTGACCGTATGGGACTCACGGGAGAGTCTTGGGAATCAGAACTGTGGTTTCCGGAGTCAGCCTCTTCTGTTTCTGCCTCGATACATTCTTCCGGTTCATACCTGAAGTTTAAAAATAATTTAGAATTAGTAAACCTCTTCTCTATTACATAAATCACGAGAATATCGTGCTTCTATTAATTTTTACAATCTAAAATACCCTCTTTAAATAAATATTTAGACTAAAAAAAATTTACGAGTAATAAAAGCACACAAATTATTTCTGCTCTTATGTTACAGATTTGGCATCCATCGAGGCGATGAATCTAATAATATAACAGAGATTTCGTAGCTCCACAAAGTAACTCCAACCAATAATAACCTTATCTACCTTAAATTTTAATACTTTAATTTACTTATCAAAATAATACCAAAATATAAATGAAACTTTAGATAAAATACTAACTTTAAAAAAACCTATTCGGATTTTAGTGGAATAAATACTAACATTAGTAATGAATTTATATTCTGAAATTCCTCAAGCTTCTGAATGAAAAATAATCTTTGTGACGCGACTAAATCATTAGTCACTTAATTCTTAGTCACTCCTTTAGTTCTCCAGCATTGCTTTAAACACTACTTATTACTCAGAATAAGTCCTACAGTCTACACGTGCTTCCACTCGAAAGAAACAATTCAAGCAATTGTCACAAAGATTAAGCAAATAAAAGACTAAAACAAAAACTATCCAGAAAAAAAAACTTTCCCATGAAAAATGTTCAGTTACCCTTTTTAAAACTGAGAATCAAATGTAATAAAGCAAGTATATCCAAAACAATACCAACCTAGTCTCCAACTGTTTTCCGTCTTCATCACTCGCGAATCTCACTTCCAATTTCGGAGGCGTGCTCCCATTTTTATTCAAAGTCTGCGTTTCGTCCAAGTTCGTGACTCCGTCACATGGTTTCTCGTCAGGCTCTGCCTCGACGACTTTCACGGACATTACGCTGCAGGTATCATCAGTGGCCTCAGAATTAGTATCCGAATCAAAACTAAGATCCAAACTCTCCGAATTTGCATTTCCATTAACTAAAGTTCTTCTGGAGGGTGGCAAAATATAATCATTCAGTTTTTTGCTATCCGAATTAGAATCGTTAAACTGATCTTTATAAGACAAATTTTCTGATTCAAAGTTTTTGATTATCTCGGCTTCTTCGGAATTGACCTGATTATCCTGCCAAGAGATGTTGTTCCCCGCATCATCGAACTCATACATTCCCCCACTATCAGGATTCGCTGTACTAAGGATCAGTTTATTTAAGATAATATTCATAGCCGCTTGTACTTCATTTATATCGTCCTTGGATTCGAAATTTTCGTCTTCAATTTGCTTCGATTTGGCATCCTCTAGAGTTTGCATGTAATTTCTCAAGGCAGTGACTTGCTTATGTACATTGATTGAATCTAGCTTAGAAATTGTAATCTTGCTTTGCAGAAAACGTTTGTAACGACGGTGAGCATCAAGCTGATTAGCGAGAACCTTATTCTCAGCCTCCATTCGATCCGTCATTTTACGAAGCTTTTCTTCGCTTTCCATCAATTTATTTGTGGTTTCTTGTAAAACCTTTTGGGCTTCTGTATACTTTGCCGCTAACTCCTGAAGCTCGCCCTGACTGTGTTTGGCTACCTCATGTAAACTCCGACATTCTTCTTCGGTTTCATTCAATCGAGTCTCCAACTGCATAAGCCTTTGGGTCACGTCCAGCTTCTCCTACAAAGGAAAATTAGATAATGTTAAAGTGCAGTTAAAATTCTTCAATTAAATCTAAAAATAAAATTCATATTCTGAATGCTATGTATCTTTGCTTATAGTTTTGTTTTTGTTAGCAGAAGATGGAAATAACCTCTATTTTCAATGCCACATAGCAATTCTGATTAAGTATCTAATTGAGAGATAATTTAATTTGCTGTTAATTCGATTTCTTCTAAGCGCATCAGTAATCATCCGTGAATGAATGCAGTGATAAATAAACTTCGTTCATAAAATCAATTCATGCTGTGTAATAAGGAATGTCATACAATAAGACAAAAAATTCAAAATGAACCAAATCTATATCTTAAGGAAATTCTCTTCCTAAAAAAATCAAATAAGCAAGATTAAAAAGATTAGTAACTTCAACAAGATAAGAAACTAAAAAATGTGGATTTTATTGATTTAATGATTAAAACTATGTATGTACTTAAAAGATTATTCTCGTTTGCTTTAAAATAAACATACTTATATTTTTTAAAGAAAATAAGATATTTGTAATTTTTCAAAGAAAATGTCGAATTATAATCATGTTTTTAAATGAAAATAATCATTTAATATTCCTTACAAATAAATGAAAACAAAAAACTGATATAAAACTTTCTTTTAAATCATAAAAATATCCTCGAGGTAATTTCAAGGTTCCTTGTTTCTAATGCAAAATAAATTTGTATTAAATATAGATTTTCCATGTTGATAAAGCTAATTACCTCAGTTATTAATTTAGTACCTTGTTTCTATTCTTTATGATCTCGTTCAAATTATAGTTTATTATTAGAAAAGAAAATATAATTTATTTATAATGACAAATAAAACTAAACTAATCCAAGAAAAAAATTACAATGGTTACAATTCTATTTGGTTGCCTTTTTTCAGGATTTAGGGATTAGTCTATGTACTATAATTCGCACTACTGACCTACAAAGGATTCTTTCATTTTTTCCTTTGATATTCCATATTTTTCAATAAAAATATTTCATATTTCATAAAAATTGATTTAATATTCTTTAATAGATTATACCTTTTTCTTAAGACACGATTTAGAAAATTCAAAGCTGATCCAATGATAAAGAAAAATGTTCAAGGTGACTTCGAAAAAAGTAAGCTTAGAAACAAACACAGCAGATCGAAATTAGCTGATACTTTTATTTATATTCACCTTCAAAAACTCCCTCCAACACGGGCAATTTTGATTATTTATATCTTCTTTAATACAAAAAAAACTCGAATCAATAATAAAAATATTTTGCAAGTGTATTTTTATTGTTAAAATTATTTCTTCCTAGACAATGTAAAAATGTCAGGATTAATTTTGCAAAATTTTCCTGAATGACAGACAATTTAATTTTACATAATTTTAATAGTGATTTTAGAATAGAATAGACATTTTAATAGCGATCGCTATTGCGTAAGACTTCATTTCTTTGTTAATATTTTTGTTCTCTCTGTGTTATGCAATGAATTTTAGAATTTAAAAAAATTGCTTTTAATATGTTTTACAAAAAAGTTGTTTCTAAGATTGAACCCACTTTCTAATTCGAATCTTCGGAAACGTTTTAACTGAAATAAGTGATTAATTTGTCAAAAACAATTAATTTAATATTGGAATAATTCATTTCATAATTTGAAATTGGTTCATTTTAAATAAAGATTGATCAACCTAAAGGCATGGAATTAAAAATCGACGAATTTTGGAAACTTATTAAAACCAAAAATGAATAAAAGCGAAAACAACCATCAATTATGAAAATAAAAATAAATACACCTACTTGTAAAATCTTCTGTAAAGCTTCCTTGGCAGCATTCTGATACGATGCCTTTTCTTCTTGGAGTTTGACAAGTTCATTCCTGACCTTTTCCTCGGTGAAATTTTTGGAGTACACAACGAGCTGACTTTCGACAGTTTCAACCCTGGACAACAATCGATCTTCATCAATAAGTGCCTTCCACGACTGATTCGCAGCTTTTTGTGTATTTTCAACCATTTGTTGCAGGTACGAAAGTTTATAATGAAGCGCTTGCTCGCGCCTTGTGGCTTCTTGTACATACTGATTAAGCACGTAAAGATCCTCAAAAGTAATTCCAGCAACCGGTGCCGCGGAATTACTCGAGCTCGCCTTGGCTTCTTTTCCATCCGGCAGGTACAGCTTCAAAGTAGCGACGATGCATCCGTGGGTTAATTTCTTCGTATTTTCCACCACGTCAACACCAAATTGCACTATATCTCCGGAACACACTTCCCTTGCACTCGATTCCAGACCCGAGGAACTGAGTCTATTGTTATTAACGAAAGTTCCATTGCTGCTCTTTGTATCCTGGAGATAAAATTTGCCCGCATCGTACCACAAAATTGCATGATTCCTGGAAAGAACCTTGCAATCAAAAATTGCATTTGTCGGGGTGGCTTTCGCTCTGGCAACGGATCTGCCAATTTTGACAGCACTATCTAGTGTGAGGGTTCGCTCTTGGAATGGATGTGAGTTATCTCGACAGATAAGAACCCCCTTTGCTGTCATCTTGTTCTGCTTTGCGCTCGAGCTAAAATTTAAGCTAGAATTGGAGTTGGTATTTGACTTGGATATTGTGCTGGAATTGCTCAGGTTGGTATCGTTCTCTGCGGAAGAGGCGTTGGCATTTTTAATCGCGTTTCCCCAGGGAATGTCACTTGTTGACAAGGTCGCTAACCTGTTCCTCACAACCATCGTCGCTGATCGTCGTTTTTCCAAGGGAGTACATCGAGAAAAAAAGGGCATAGCACAGTCTCGAGTCCATGTGTGGAGAGAGCAGTTACGCCCACACTGCTTAAATAACTGGTCATTGAACACGCGCGTGTGAGAACTTAACTGAGAATTGAGGGTCGAGTCTTATGACATCAAAAGACCCGGAATTTGATTGAAAAATGGAGTACAACTGTTAAAAATTAAATCAGAAGTCACGGGACGAGTCGAGATCCTCGAGCACCTTTGACATGTTTTTCTAACGAGAAAAAAAAGTCCTGACACCGTGCGCCACCGTTCACTAACTTTCCGACATTGCTCGAGACATAAGAGCAAAATGTCACGAATTGTAGACGACAAATATTTTAGGAAGGAGAAATATTCTAGGATGTTGAAAAGTTTTCTACTTTGGACGTCTTCTTCGAGGCGAGAATTCCCATTAAGGTCGTTGATCACTTTTGTGGATTGCACAGACGAAAATAAGGCATCGCGCACTAACACAAGGAACGCTTCTGCACTCACGCCTCTTGTGTCTTGTATATCCAAAGAGAATGTAAAAATTGACGAAAATGTCGACACAAATTCTGGCAGAGTACTTTCGGGATGTGTGTAGAGATCGTGGCCACGAATAGATTGATAAAGGTAGTGATAAATCTGGCTAGCCGAAGATCAGACACGAAACTGTCTGTCTTGGAAAATATGTCGGTCCGCGTTTCAATTCCGTTGTTTGATATCTTTGATCTCGTCTCTGGATATTGAGGGTTCCGCGTTCCACATTCCGGTGTTTATTGACCGCCTGATGTACAGTGTGGTGAATTAGTGTTCCTATGGGTGAATAGAAATGAGTGTTTTTAATAGTGGAAACATTCTTTCGTGGATGCAGATTGTGGAATTTCTCAGTGCAAGTCGCGTAAACTCGGGGAACGGGAGACCGTTTAATGAGAGACGCCTTTCACAATTAAAAGATTCCGATGACTTGACGGTGCGTGTGGATGATTTCCTGGTTGAGTGAATGTGAGAGACTGTACCCCACATAACTTCTCGTAATTGTTGAAAAGATGTTAATTATCTAACTGTTGGGTTCAAGAATGTATACTCGCATTCAAATGATTTTACGATTACGAGTAACAATAAGAAATTGAGAAAACGAAGGTTTAGGTTAGGGTGGATCAAAATTAATTTTGATTAAAAAAAAAAAAAAAAAAAAAAACAATCAAGAATTATATAAATAATATTAAGATGACAAACTGTTATTTGGATACACTTAAAAAAGAAATCTATTGTTGCGACAGTCATTCTAGATTTACGGACTCTAAATTTAACTTCTTCATTCAAATTGTAATATAATTATTTATAAATCAAAAGCAATATTCAAAACATTCGTTTTGTTTAAAAAAATTGAAAAATATCTTTCCTTTGTCTTCTTTAATTTGGATTTAATAGTGATTCAAGAGAAAGAAATGAGAAACATCAGAAACATACTAAAAAAAATATAAAAGATATTGTTATGTAAAAATAAAGTTTATAGGAAATGAAATCTGTTTATGGAGGAATGCATGTGTACCGTTTAAAGTTCAGGTAGGGGGAACGGGGGATCAATATTGTATTCGCATTTCGAGTCACGATTCATCTCGTTTTTAAAAACAGGGTCAATGTTTTTTTGATAGTTCTTAGATGTTTCATGTTTGGAATTGTTGGTTCGCGTCGTTCGCGGCAGAGGTTTAATATAACCTCAAAGTAAAATTCAGTGCAAAAATCGGATAATTAATTCAATATAATACGAGTGACTGATTAAAATATAACTGACAAGAGAGCAAAACAGGTTAATCTTCATTACATCGATCTAAAAACCTAAGTATTTTTATTTCTTACATAATTTCTTCAACTCTACTTTGCTTTCATCTCGTTCAACTCCAATGACATTTGACAAACATTTTATTTTGACAACAAATTGTTTATATCTTTTCCATTTGTTAAAAAATCCAAATTCTATTTTTAAGCAATAACTCACAATGTAAAGTAATTTATTTAATCAAATTTTAATGATAACTAAACTATAGCAAATCAATATCCAAACCTAACCTAAGAGTTTTCCAAACAAACCAAACCAAATTTGGTAAAATTGTTCACATTGAGCTTGTTCTTTAAAAAAATATTTATTTAAAATTTTAATGTAAAAAATGTAATTGATGGAACATTTTGATTAATAAGATCGAGTAATGTATCAACTCAAAATCAATTCTAAAATAGTGATTTTACTTGTATTATAGAAATTTAAAAAGTATAAAATAATAAACTAGTATTTTTTAGAACAATCATGTCGGACGAGGAGGACTACATGTCTGATAAATTCTTGAATGATTCGCAAAAATACATTGCTCCAAGTTTAATTTTTCGTCCTGAAGACAAACGGGAAATGGAACTTTTGAAAAAGAAAGCAGAAATAGAGGCAAAGTTAAAAGAAAGGAAACCAATTCGAGTATTAGAAGAAGAAAATCGAGAAGAAGGACTCTCTTCTGCTATTAAAAGCGACAACAAAGGTAAAAAATTATTTATAGAGATTAAAATATATTTACGGTGCTATATAAGAAATTGCCGAACACAAATCTAACTATCTTTATTTTACATTCCAGGTTTTGAAATGCTCATGAAGATGGGGTACAAACCCGGAAAAGGAATTGGAAAAGAAGAATCTGGAATTTCCGAACCTATTAACGTGGATTTTAAAAATAACAGGCATGGTCTCGGAAAAGCAAAGGAAAAGCCCAAAAAGAAATCTCTAAACGAGAATCCTCTCGCAAAACTAGATAAATTGGATACAGCCGATTTTCGTTGTCGAATCGCTCAGAAAAAAGCAGAGCAGGTGGCAGGTATGGATTTACGAAAAAGTCAGAGGATTTGTGAGCAATTGGACATTAAAAACAATATAGAAGCTCACGAATCCTGGTTTTGGTATCCAAAAGAAAAAGAGGGAAAAGAATTCGAGGAGAGTGAAAGCAGCGAAGAGGATGACGAAGAAGAAGAAGAACAGCTTAAAGATAGTGAAAAATTAGAAATTCTCACCAAATATTTGAGAGGAAAATACTTTTATTGTATTTGGTGCGGTGTCGCTTACGATAATGAAGACGATTTGAGAGAAAGTTGTCCAGGAAGCACAAGGAGTGATCATTAGCATTTTTAAATGGGAGATTAAACAATTATTACTTCAATTATTGGTGTATTGATTAAGCTAATTTTAAAGTAGTTACGAATTGTGATCATTTTTTTAATGGACTCGCTTAAATGATAGTTAATGCATCAAATAACATATATTTTCTAGATAAAACGTTATATAATAATGTATATGTAAATATAATAATAAAAATCATCATTTTAAAAGAAAGGAATCTTCATACTGAACCTTAAAATTTTAGTTTTATGTCAAATTACAATCTTCGAAGATGTAAATTTGAACTAAACGAAATTTTAATAGAAATCTTTATCGAAATATGTAAGATGCGTTAATAAAACATATTTTTTACATCACACAACATGACATAAAAAGGCCATTAGACTCTTAATGCAAAATATCGTGGAAATAAAGTGCTATGTCAGAAAAATGAAGTCGTCTACCTACGAAAGAAGAGGGAAGTGAACCCAGATAAGGAATGCTATTAGGTCTTAGCAGGAGTTCGAAACCCCAGAGGTCTAGGTGGGAAAGCAGTTTATAAAAGCTTCCGATTTGAGTTTTCTTCCTTCACTCTCCTAGCCAACTTTGACTCAAACTCTACTATATATTTTTTCAAATATAGAGTAGTAGTTTTTTCTACCTCGCAAGCTTAAACTAAAATTCTTATAATGTTCAAAATTATTATGTACATCTTAGCGATATCGTTGATTTTTAAAAGTGGTGCTCTTGCTCAGATTGAAGGCGAAGAAAATTGCGAGACACTCCAGTCAGAAATTCATATTGCAAAAGGTATTAACTACCCTTATACTTGTTAAAATCAGTTGGTATTTTAAAAAAAGATAAACTGTTTTTGAGATGAAGTTTCTCCAATTTACAAATTTCTAGAAAATTCTTTTCTAGAGTTTGTCGCTCGATTTATTACAATTTAATATTCTCTTGCTTGAATATTTCTTTAAAAAACATAGCAAATTCCAAACAACAGAAAAATTAAATATAAATTATCTGATTTCAGATGAGAAAGACGAAACAGGAGGCCTGCTAAGAACTTGCAGTAGCGATATTTTGGTTACAAAATGCGAAGGATCTTGCAATTCTCAAGTACAACCCAGTGTGAAAACAAGCACAGGATTTTTGAAAGTAAATGAAATTAATAAGTCCGGAAGAAGACTAATTATTAGAAATCTCAAAAATCTTCTTATAAGTAATAATCTTTGAAACGCTATTTATCATATTATAGTGTTTGGGTTACTTTTTTCAGGAATGCTACTGCTGCAGGGAAAGTTACCTAAAGGAAAGAATAGTACTTCTAGATCATTGTTACGATGCAGATGGAGTGAGACTTGAAGGGGAAGACCAAGGAACTATGGAAATAAAACTGAGGGAGCCAGCCGAATGTAAATGTACCAAATGTGGAGGCTTTTCAAGATAAAAGGATCCTAAACATAAAAAAATTGTAGAGAACTCAGAACGATAGAGTTTCCGAGTTTAGTTGAATTTTTCCTAAGTGATTTTAAATTTTGCGGAAGATTTATGTACAACTATTTTAGCTTTCTGTAGTAAAAAATTTAATAAAATAGAAATAAAAACAGCACTTCACTGTGATAATAAATAGTTAAATGGAAGTTTCTGGTGCTTATATAGTTCTGTCATCAACGAATGCATCAAAAATGAATTTTGAATATGTAATCTATGCTTCATTATTATGTGCAATAAAATGTTTTATAAATACTAAATCTATGTTACTCTGCTTATCCTCTGCTTATTAATAATTACGATAGTCTTAAAATTATTTACTATGATTATTATATTTTTAATAAATTCATACTAGATATTACTATCAACATTTAATTTGGAAATTAAAAAATATTTTTGGCATATTCCTTTTTTAAATTTTGATCATGCGTTAATTACTCGAATAAAATTATTATGGATTCAAATTTGACCAGACAAAATGTGTTAATTTATAAAATTAAGATAGTGTCTAAATTTTTAATATCAAGTAAGAAAATTATGAAAACATCTGATATGCATAGATTGGCTATAAAATTAATATTTAATATTTAAATTAAAATGATAATAAAGTAGTCTTTCCGCAAATTAATCTTTCAACGAAATAAAAAAATATATCATTTGTTAAAATACTAGCATTTAAAAATTTTAAATATTTGAATCCAAATATTGTTTAACAGGTACCAGAAAAAACAAAGGTATTGATGTAAGTCTCTTAATCGCCATATTAAATGTGAACAGCGATAAAGCATTAAATGATTGTTTCAAACATGTTGCTCAGTAGGGTTTCCCAAAGTATAAGGGGTAAAAGAAGTGGTTTGATATAATTAATATACCTCTATAAAAAATCAATTTATCGCAGAATATTAAATCCCATTTCGCAAAAATTATACTGGGTGTTAAATGTTTGTTATTATTCTTTGCCTAATACTTATCCTAAAAGAAAAAACTAAAATATGTTATTTTAATAATGCATTAAAAAGACTGGAATGATTCTAAATATTCATAAATTTTAAATATTTCTAATTCAAGAATAGAAATTATTTTCCTTAAAGCTAGTGAAATACTGAGTCCTTAAAATTATAAATGAAACCTAATTTCTTGAGATTCAAAACAAATTCAATGTTTTCTTTTATAAACTGATGTTTTACCATCTTAAATTAAAAATTAAACTCTATTCTTTTAATAGAAGAATAAAAATGTATTGGAACATATTTTTCACCCTCTATTAACGAACAAGCAGAGAAGGGATAAAAGGGGTTTGGTCTCGAGGTATAAAAGTACATAAGAATTGTATTGGAACCTCAGTAGGATACTTGCTACTTAGTAAAATGCTTCGGGATCGAAACATAAACTACAGATTCGGTAAATAAAAGTATATAAAGCAAAACTGCTTTAATTTAAAAGGTGTAACCAACAAAAATATATCAAATAATTAGAATTTATTGACACTTACTCAACAGGACTCGCAGGGCTGATAATTCTCTGCTTGTATGGTAACGCGAAAGCTCTTGTTGGTGTCGACGAATGCCAAATCACCCGGGTTATTCACGTTCTTCAGTATCCTGGATGTGTCCCGAAACCGATTCCCAGTTTCGCTTGTACCGGACGATGTAGCAGTTACGTGCAAGTAAGTAAACTGAAAATAGTTGTTCAATTAATTATGGAGCTAATAATGTCATTTAATTACATATTGTGAATCTCCCGAAAGCTCTTTTATTTTTTTTTAATTCAATCAATCTATATTTAAAACAAAAAAAAAATTATTTATGTTAAACTCAAAATATAAAATATTAGACAATCGTGAAGGAATGACAGGAATTTCTGTAGTTTTTTTCTGTCATATTTCTTTGTAAGGGTCAAATTTTAGATTGACTATTTGTTCAATAAAGACGATTGACGCTTTAGATGTAAATTTTTCTCTAATTGTCTTTAAAAATTATTTCATTCTACAATTTAAAAGACGTACAAACAAAAATTTGACAGAACAATAACAAAACTATAATACAACACCAATACCTTCTCTATGATCAGAATGAAAAATTCGAAATATTAATCTTGTTGAAATGCAATGAAATTTCTTCTTCATAAAATAATTCAAAGCATATGATATTATTACGCCATACTTAAGAAGATTACACTGATTTCCCAATTCTTTTTGATAAGTGTCAGAAAATCTTTACATACATTTCAAAATAAGTCTGAACACATGAACAAAGCACACACATTTGTTTAAATAACAGAAAACTATTTTATCTCAAAATTAACTAAATAAATTATGAACAGCACTCTAAGGAATTATTAATTTTTAAATCAAATATAAAAGCTCAAATGTTTAAATTTCTACAGCAGGTTATGTTCAATTTTTCTCAAATTACAAATTGTAACTGAATTTTAAGGCCAAAAAGGAACTCGATCGTAGATTGAACCATGTAGATTCGTCCAATATTCAAAATATAAATATTGTGCATAAAATAGTGAACAAACCTATTTTTTCACAGGTTTCTGGCTCAAAAATTTGGCAAATGGAGAGGAGCTGCATGTGTTGTCAGGAAAGCGGTGAAAGGGAGGCGAGCGTATCACTGTTTTGTCCAAAGGCAAAGCCTGGTGAACGGAAATTTAGAAAGGTTTGCTTTATAAACACACGTGATATTTTTTCCCGTTAAAAAATCTGAAGAACGGGAAAAACCATGGAACAATTGCGTTTTTATTTTTAAAATCACAAGATGATTTCTGCACGAATTTTTTACGCAGCCATATTGTTTTCTTGGTTCGTTTCCTATCAATTCCTTGTTTCTGACTGGTAGTAATACTAGGAACGCGCGAAAATTCAAATACTTCTTAAGGAAAGACATTTTTGAATGAATTTTACGTTTTACCTAAAATTATAAATACACAAAAACTTAAAAAGCAGCAATTGTTAATAAATGTTTATGATTAATTTTATTTCTAATTTTAGGTGATAACAAAGGCCCCTATTGAGTGCATGTGTCGACCATGCACAGGAGTAGAAGAATATTCTATAGTACCACAGGAAATAGCTGGATTTGCTGAGGAAGGGCCTTTAACTAGCTCTGCCCATTTCAGAAGATCATCCGGGCTTCAATAATTTTTATGATTTTCCTCGACTTGGATAAAAAATGAACTTACTTTCTAATTAAATAAAACATCAACTTTGTAAATTTTGCAGAAACTAGCAATTATGATCTGCGCGCGATTAGTTTCTCGTTTTTGCACACCTTTTGCTAGTATACCAAATAATTAAGAAATTTATAATTTTTGAAATATATAAACTTTTAATCCCTTGTCTAATTTCAGAAATCTCCATAAGTTTCGTCAGATTTTTTAAAAACCCTTTAATACCCCTAATATCTTGAAATATTTTTTTGCTTTTTCGCTAGTTATCGTTTTAACAACGATTTATCTATCTTTCTTATTAAAATGGTATGAAGACAATTGAAAGTAATTTATATGTATATATGTTAATAATTTTTATTCTCGTCACTATAAAATTAAAATTATTACAATTAAAAACTTAGAAAAATAAAATCTATAATATGAAAATACAGTCGACTCCCGTACATTAAACATTAGCTTGGAACGACTGTATCCCTGACTTCACTAATTTCCCTGAAATGTTGTCACCCTGTCTTACATAACTTCTGACGTCTTCATCAATAATCCCCAATTGGATAAATCTCCTCCAATAGAGGAGGCACACTGAAAAGTAAAAGAGTACTTTGTTAGAGTTAAATTTGAGAAATTTTTAAAAACTGAATTTTAATGATAATATCAGAGCAAAAGGGCAGTATCAGCATAGATACATTTTGTTCAGTATAAGATTTTTTCATCATAATAAGTAAAAAAAATATATGTATTAACTCTAAACATGATACAGTCGATATTAAAATAATAATGCTTACCCATAATTTTAGCGAGGTAAGTTAAAATCTTACAATCCCTTCCCGGAAATTACTTAGGGTAATTCACTTCTTCAGCAAAAGGAAGTTCTTGGGCATGGCTATACTTCTCGATGACCTCAATGTCATCTTCCAATGTCATTGGAATCTGTTGAAACAAGCTTAAACTTGTTTTTTGAAGGAGGGCCGACCGTCTATAAAATGCCCGGGGCGGCCTTCACGTCTCAGTCCGAGCCTGAAGCTGAGAGTTGGCAAAGTTTTTTTTCTTCTTCCATCTCCAATAAAATTTCCTGCAAATAATTAATTTTATTAATAAATATTGTAAATTCAATCCACAAACATTATTTGAAATAAGAAGATTTGAAGTTAAATATTTTATTGTTCCCAGAAGCTTGCAACAATGAAAGTTCCTTACACGTGGGAACAGTAAAGATAATGAATTTTGTATTTAAAAATTAAAAAAAACACCTTAAAAAAATTCTGAGTCAACATATAAAATATCAGACACCTAGGATTAACAAAAAAGCGTATAAAAGAGAGTAAGTAAAAGACCATAGCAGTGTAAAAATGCCTGCATAGTAGCAAGAACGGACCAACGGAAATCTGCGCTCATTTTTGCCAGTTAAAAAATTTTTTCAATATTTATACATTTAAAAAAACATTAAATGCTAATGAACCTTGAATAAAACAAAAAAGCAGGAAAAATTAAGGTTCAGCAGGTTTAGCAGGGCGGCATCAAAAAAGCAGGATAAAGCCTACTAAATCAGGGCACGTGGCAAGCCTATCCATATATAAGAATATTGAAAATACTTACTCTAAAAAGAGTGTAGGATCCTAAATGATATCCTCGATGGTTGCCAAAAGAATATCAATTAAATTAGACATTTTTACGTTTCATTTATCACTTGGAGATAATTATTATTTTATATAAATAAATTTGAGCCTATCAAAAGGAGCAAAGGCATGTAGACTCAGCACTGGCATCGTGGCGTCTAATGGCGTGAGGCGTCGCGGAGAGATCAGAGAGAAGAGAGAGTTGCTGAGGAATGAGCGGATGTTGAGAGTTGAGAGATGGTGCCAATGCTCAAAATGGCGGCATTATTTTATTTACAAGAAGGTTAGGATTGAACTATAGGAACATGCGTTTTGAACCACCCACGAAATTCAAATTCTTATTTGCCTTAACGAATTTAATAGAAAATTGAAAACTGTTTTGAAAATTACTAAAAAATTAAAACTTGTATTAAATTACAGTGATAAATGAGGCAATAAACATCTAGTTCATTTTTGCTACATATTTTAGCAAATAAAGGTATTTGTAATTTGTATATATAATTGTAATGCATTGCACATAGCAAAACGATAATAACTCAATTGATTCAAGCAGTCAATTCAAAAGTCAAAAACATTTGATTATGTATACATATTTCCGTTTTCGTTCCGAATTTCAATTATTTCAAAGATGGTAAATTAAAGTTCAGCTTGAAAAATGGAATTGCATAATTTAAAAAATCAAATTAAATAACAATTGTATAGAATAATCAGATTAATTAAACTTAAAGAAGACTGTCTAAGTTCGTTTTTTCATAAAGATATGATTTATAATCCTATAAGGGTCATTTTTTATTTATATACAAAACGTTTATGTATATTTTTAAAAAAATTAATAATATGTATGTATGCATTTTTTAATTAGGACAATAACGAAAGATTTTAACTATTAGGATGAAGTAGACACAAGAACATTCAAGAATAATTACAGATCAATTATTGGCCAAAAAAATGATGGAGTTACTTCGATGACGACTTTTGAAATTATATTTACATGACAAATACAAATTGCGAATTTTAAATCACGCAAAAGTTAAATACGCAAATTGCATTTGACATACAGTCAAGTTGGAAATAAATCATTTCTCTTTTTTAGTCCAGCAAGTTGCCTTTGGCGATTTTAATCGTCATCACTTCACAATGTGAATCTGTAATTGATAAAAAAAAGTATTGAACAAACATCTTTTATTAAAAAGTCATATAAGAAGCTGCACTGTAAAAGTGTATATAAAATTGAATAAATAAGATTTAAATTAATATAATGTAAGATTTATATAGATATACATTCGCAATGTATAGAATAACATTTAAATAACATATATAACACATTCTTGAAAATACTTGAAATAATAAGAGTTATAAATTCGTCAAACTGTTTCATGCCATTGGAAAACCACATGAGATAACATGAGATATATCGTTATCATTGTTGTACTCGATAACATTATGGGAAAACCCACTCTGAAAGTATAAAATTCAATACATTAATATTCAAATTTAATAACTTTTTTATGTCGTAGAATTTTATCAAAATAAAAAAATTTTTTAAAATCATACTTGAAAAACTGCAAAAAGGTCAATTTATATCCATGTTGTTCAGCTACTCCCGCGCATACAACATTTGCAGTTGCTCCAATCAAAGTGCCATTACCTGTAAACGACGATTCCGTACATTCAAAAAAATAGGGACCAGGTTGGTCTATTTAAATATTCAATTGTATATACATTTTTTAAAGAAAAAAATTCAATCCTAAGACTCTAATATAATTGAAAACAAAATTGTTTGGTATGATTCCATCCTTAAAAAAAAAGAATTTCTATTAAAACTTAATATTAAACTTTCTATTGAGAATTAATTTCTATAAAATTTCTATAATTTTAAATCAGAAATGTAATTATAATTTAAAATGATCGTATAGAGCTGCTACCTGTGTAAAGAGAAAGGAATCATACCGCATTGGATATGGAAGAAAACCTGGTTTGAGTCTGAACACATTCCAAAAAACATTGTGTGCTTTAAATATCTTCTTCCTTTTAATTAACAATAAATTATAATTATACTTAAATCGCTTATTTTTAAATATTAATTGGTTGAGAATTTTAGATTGACAAATTAAAAAAATAGTCTGTAAAAATATTTAAAATTCTTAGTCTATAATTTTCCCTACTAAAAATTCCTATACATCCTATACATTAGTTTCCTACATAGTATCCTACATAAAAACCTGTATAAAAACTTATGTGATTTTCAAAATACATATTTTTATTAATTTTTTAATTAAGTAAATAACATTATGTACTTATGTAAGAATCTATATAGGATAATAGGTCATTTCTTATAGGGCTTATTTTTTATATTCTATAGGATGTCATAAAATCCTAAACAATACCCTATATAGGAAATTTAGTAGAGCTATTGTCCTGATAAATCCAATTTGGTAAAAATAATCTATACTTTGAAGAACCTTACCTCCCATACAGGCACCGAATGCCAAAGCCCAAATCAAGGGTTGAAGTGGCAACCCAAGTTCGTGATTCTGAGACAAATTCGTTGCAATTCTCACCATCATGGTACACAATGGAACATTGTCTACAAATGCACTTGCGAATGCAGACACCCAAAGAATCAAAAGTATAGCCACTGCTAATCTGGACTCTTCATTTACAGAAAGAATTACTAATTCGGTCTGTTTTCCTATGTAAGCCATAAGTCCCAACTTAGAAAGGGCCTAAAATGATGAAAAATAAATTAAAATTTCATTTCCTTATTTGTAGATCTCATATATTATAAACAGGAATTTACTGGGCTTTGCCCCGGATTTTAAGGGATTTCAAGAGATTTAAAAAGATTTTAATAAAGAGCTTTTAAAGAACTCAAGGGTTTTTTTTTATTTTATGGAATTTTATGAAATTTACTTACTTCCATAAGTACGAATAGTGCAGCAAAAAATAACAATGTACTCCATTCGACGCGAGCCATAAGACCATCAAGATCTTCAGTATCGGCCAATATTAATAATAATAAGACACCAAGAAGTGCAACCCACCCTAATGATAAATTCATGTTAGGTAAACTGTGCAGAAAAAACATAATGATGACGAAGGACAGGGTAAATCCTGATTTGAAAAGTAACCACTTGTCTCGAATTGGGTACTGAAATAAAAAGATATCTTATATTTATTATCCACTGTAGGTTAATAAATGAAAGAATTATCAATAAAAATATAATACAAGGTCCCAGAAGAAAAAAAAACGTACTTTTGCTTGAAGCTCTTCTAAGGTTGTTTTATAATTTTCGAGTAATACGCTACCAGTCATCAGTTTTACTTTTAATCGAGATAAAAGACGTCTGATTTTTTTCATCAAAGTTTTTCTAACTAAATTCTCGTCATTACTGTAGCTTGAGAGACTTGCTGCTGCTCTTTGCCAAATTGCTATCTCATGCCTCAATTCCTACAATCAAAAAGTCACAACAGTAATTAGATAAATAAAAAAAAAAACAGTATTTGTAAAAAGAACGTTTCAATCATTTAATTCGATATTATAATTAATAAAGCTATATTTAGTACCTGAACATCTAGGGGCTCATTAAATCTGAAGCTCTGCATATCACGAAAGATACAACGCAGTTGAACATAAACAACGAGGCAGACAACAAACACACCGACTGACATATGCAAGACGAAAACGCTAAATCCAATTCCCTGAAAAGAATGTTTGTATTAAATATTAAAAATTAAATTCTAAATATTAAAATGTATTAAAAATATTAATTTTGTTTTTTTAAGGTTTATGAATACGTACAGCCTTTTGAACCTCCAGGTTTGAAGCAATGATGACATTTGGTGGATCCCCAACAGGAGTAAGTGTTCCACCAATATTTGAGAAAACCACCATGGCTGTTAAAATTGGCACTGGGTTGAGTTCCATGACCTCACAGAGCCTAATAGTGACAGGTGTCATCAAGAGAACAGTTGTTACATTGTCCAAAACGGTTGAGAGCAAAGCAGCAAAAAAGCAGAGGGTGTTAACTAAAGGCCATACTTGTCCTTCAGTTATCTGTAAAAATAATCATTATAAATAAATTTTTGCACAATTATTAATTTCGTAATAATTATTTTATTACCTTATAGGCAAAAACAGCCAAATAATCAAATATACCAGTTGATGCGACAATGGCTACAAGAATCATCATTGAGAACAATAAGAGCAAAGTCTCAACGTCTATCCATGAAACAACTTCATTCATAGTTGGTCTCTGCAAATAATATTAATTAAATTAGTTTTTTACAGAGAATTAGATATAATGAGCATTAATTATTCTAAATTTTAATATACCTCATTCAAAGCTGCTAATACTGCCAATGACATCGTGCAGGCCAGCATAGCTGCTATTGCTCTGTGAACTACCTGTTGAAAATGTTAAATTGTGATTTTTTTATCACTTTTTTATATTTATTGTAGAGATTACCTCGAATATTATTAATATATAGAGCCCAATCAATATCACTGCTGCATATATAATTCCAATGTCCGTGTCTATCGCACACAAATCATAAGCAATCGAAACTGGTAAAGTGATAGGTAGATTTGTTCTCATATTTACAGCTATTACATTCCCAGATGAACTTATGAAAGAAACAATTAATTAAGTTAATTAATTAGTTAATTTTTACGGTTTATTAGTGATAATTCACAGAAAAAACAAGGACTAAAAGTGTTTACAGCTGAAATCAGTTTTTAGGCTGAATTTCAGTCTTAAGTCAGTTTTAAGTCTTGTTTTAAGACTAAAAAGTCTTGTTTTTAGATTTCTTAGTCTTAAAACAAGACTAAAAACTGATTTCAGCTGTAAACACTTTCAGTCCTTGTTTTTCTGTGTTTTCATTGATTCTTTTATAGAGTGCATAATTATGTATAAATTCAAAATCAAATACCTTTCAGTTGAATTTTCCACTATGAAAATTTTCTGCCGCCTCTGAATGGGTAAAATATCTACTAAATCCGGAGATAGTAATGGCAATACCCACAATTCGCTTATGTTCTGTAAAATATAATCCATATAATTCAATCCTTTATTTACATAGAAAAATAAGTAAATATTCAACGAATTGATATTTCATTTGTGCCAAATATTATGAAGTTTTCCCAACTTAAAATAATTTTTTTTTATTATATTATAAATATATAATTACTTCCACATGCTGAGCATCTTTGTAATAAGAAAATTTATCGAAACTGTCATCTACAACCATAGATTCCAACCATACTGACAAAGTATTTGTTGAGAAATTTTTGCTAATCTTTGCACTAGCATTAGGTAGTAGTGAACTTTCGACAATAAGCTCAATTCTGTTGCTCATAGGGCTTTGACGAATTATATAATCTAAAAAACCATTAAAGAAAATATATAAATCATATTTGTAGTTCAATAAAAATTCAGCAATACTAAACAAATTATAAATATCTTTTATATGTTTTTATAAAAAGTTTGATATAACAATTTAAATTTAAATAAATCTTATTATATAGTAAGGATACTTTTAACTTGATCAACTGGAATGTGTACTTGATGCATTATTTCTACTCTTTCTTGCTTCACCATCAAAATTACCTTCGATTAAAAAAATACTTCATTACTACATTCAGTAAACTAACAATCAATATCAGTTTCCACAAAAAAAAAATCTTACAGTAAATATCATCCAGCAGCAAGTGAGTAAAAATAATTTAGAGTAACGATAGAATAATCTTCGCTTTGTTTTATGTCCCTGAGTCTCTTCTTCATCTTCTTCATCTTCGAAACTGTATTCCTGTAAACTGGAACAAATAAAAATAGAGAAAATTAACATAGAAAATAAAGAAACAATGAAAACTTTGCAAAAAGCATACTTCTCTCCAATTGGTCGACCCATAGACACATTTAGAACCAGACATTCTCCAGATGGTGCAATTATTGAACAACTGAAACATTTAAAATTTAGAATAACAAACTTATAAAAACCTGAGCTTTTTCGAATTTTATTTTTTATACACCTTGCTCTGTCATTTCTGTGGACTCTTTCATACTCTCTTTGATATCTTGCCAAACTCGGGTCCAATCGAATGGCTTCAGGAAGTTGACTCCAAACTTGAAGTACATCTCGTGAAATTGGTGCAAGCACAATTGAACTTGGAGAACTCGACACAGCTTAAAGATACATATTTTTACACAGATCTTTGTATTAGAAGAATTATTTTTTATATCACAATAAATTAAACCTCACTACACTGAGAAACTCTATGTTAGAAAAATTACTAATATCGATAGCAAGTAGGGGCAAAAATCCAAAATTGAGACATTTTAATGCAGAAAATAATACTATTTTTTTACTATTTAAATAGTAAAATTTATTATTTTCTGTATTAAAATGTCTCAATTTTGGGATTTCTCCCCTACTTGCTATCGAATTAGTAATTTTTCTAACACAGAGTTTTTCAGTGTAACATTCTAAAAAATAGATAAAAAAGAACAAAATTACTTTTATAAAAAAATACCTAAAGTGCTCTGGCTGATTCTAGAATTTTTGCGCAGAAATCGAGGAGTTCTTAATCCTGATTCTTCATCACTGTCTTCATATTTTTTCGACGACCCTTCCTTTAAAAATAAAATTAATTCAATCAATAACACGACACTTCAAATTATTGTTTAAATCACGATTTAAATAAAATATTCACCATTTTATCTGCGTTTAGTTAACACTGGGTTTAGAGTGTAAATATTGATTTTCGTTAAACTGCAGGTGGATTTTCACGGAATACGTGCTAAGCATATACTAGCCAAGTTGATACTTAAATTCAAGGGTATTAGCGTTATTTACAATTTCTAATCTTGCTGTATGCATGTATATATGTATGTGTGTGTATAAATTTGATATTATATATAATGTGTGTCGTTCAGATTAAGTGAACTTTATTATACGTCAAAGTGTCGGCTACCGTTTGTTTCCCATTCTCAAATTGTTATTCAATGTTAAAATAATTTATTATGACACTAATTATAAGCATGCATAAAGCACATTTATATATGTATATATATAAATGTATATCTGCTTTCAAATCGTGGAAAAACATTCCTTAACTTGCTGAAAAATGTATATTGTATACTATACAGTAACGTTTTACTTATACGCGCCTTTTGAAACGGTTGAGTAGAGAAATTTCACTATTGGTTCACTTCATGAAATTTTTTAATCGGTTATCTCATAGTTAATTACACTTGGCTTATTTATGCGTTTTTCATAATTGTATACTTGCGTATGTTTTTTCCTTTGATTCTAATTTTTTTGACAGAAAAAAGTAATTATAATTGACTTTGGGTGTGTTGTTACTATGATCTGAACCCATTTATTGATAGATTTGTATTTCGAAACTAAAGGAAGCAAAAAAAAAGGAGGTTCTTCTCCTCTTTCAGTTCATTTTCATGAATTTAAGGAGAATGAGAAAAAACTGGTCCACGATGGTCCATGATCTCAGTGGTCTGCATGAGGGAATTTTTGGAGTCAAGTTACCGTACGGCCTACATTTCTTAACAGATTTCAAAATTCGTGAACAACGATGATTTTAAAAATGTCCGTGTTCCAGATGATTTTAGAAAAAAATACATTTTTTTAATCAACCGAATTATACTATTAAATAATTTATTAATTTTTTTTTATTTTTCTACAGATGCTATTATTCCTGAAGTGCAGTAAAAATTCTAGGGTGATATGCGGTCTTAACGTCATTGCATTTTGCAATAATTTAAATTATTTATGTCTACTTAAATTACGATTGAATAAATTTGATATATTTTTAAGAATGAAGTAATTTCAAAGAATAATAGAGGAAACGCCTAAAGGGGTTGATAATTGGAAAATAAATGGTTGATTGATACAGATCACGACACACAGACTAGTAAATAATTAATCAGCATAAAAGCAGCCTTCTGCAGTTTAATACTTCGTGTATACATTAAAATACTCTAGAAGAGAGAAAAATGAACGCCTATAGCATTAACTTGCTAATTGTCTTTGCACTTTGAGGTAAAAAATGTGATGGGCGATGATGACGACAGTTGGGCACCGATGATTTAAATAACTTTTTTGCTCTCCAATAAAAAGGAATGACACTGATAAGTTTACGCAAATCATCATCTCAATGCTTTTTATTTAATTTTTCCTACTTTAATAACTGGAGAATATTTATTTGAAAATTTATCAATTGTTTTCTCTAATAAATCAGTAAAAAATCACCAAATATAATCAGTTAAAATCGTTACTTATTTATTTCCATGTAATTTTTTTGCGACCACAGAAAAAATTACAGAAAAACGAGAGAAAAACGACAAGAAGAATGAGAGGATTAAAAAAGACAGCTGAAATCCCTGTTATTTTCCGTCGTTTTCTTGATAATATGTATACTTTTTTGTAAGGGTCGATATAATTTAATCGAAGAGATTATTTATGTTAAGTAGTATTCTTTGTTACTTAATAAAGAATTTTTATATACTTTTTTTTATAATGCTGGAATAAAATCCACGTCTTTTTTTTGTCCGTTAAAAAAAATGTGAATAAAGTTTCGAACGTTCAAATGAACGAAATAGTTTTTTTCAAATTATATTTTGTCCAGAAATACTGTGCCAACTAAAAATAACAATCAGGATTACAAGTTTATTTAATTCTTTATTATTTTCAATGTAAATTAATCAATATTTAAAAACTTTTTGTAGTTACAAATACAATCAATACAAAAATTCGTTCATTTGAACGCTCAGAACTTTTCAATCATGAAAAAAATCAAAATAAAAAAATATTTGATCGCTGAAAATAAGTAAATATAAGATAATTTGAATCAACCTTCATTTAACTTTAAGCTTGCCCGAAAGCCCTTTTCTTCTTCAAGGTTTCGTTTTTGTGACAAATTGCACATATATAGCTTATAAAGGGGTTAGCCATTATTAGAGGTGAATGTACGAAGAAGGCCAGTGTGGTCCAGGAATTTCGATGCTCGTTGCTGACGAAGGTTCATATAAAAAAAAGTGCAGGGCTGCAAAATTGTGATGAGTTTACTCCCACTTCTTTAAAAACGATCGGCCTACGTGACTTTTCACTCGCGTCCCATTGGAACCTGTATCTGAAATCATTTCAAGTGGTCAAAAAGAAAAATACGAAAAAGGACATGAAGAAGAGTCCTAAAAAAGAATTAATAGCTTACTTTTTAAACAAAAAGTTACCCTAAAATCTAAAAAAATGTTGCTGTTCTGGAGTCCCCGAGATGTCTCACGTGAAATCTTATTTCCTTGAAAAATGACGTCAACGTAAATTCGAGACTTTAGTCATGTATGGATGTTTTATCCGCAAATCATAACTTAGGAAACCTCGAAAAATAAAATTTATTATTTCAAGGTTATTCATTTCATTTATTATTTAAATTTATTTTTTCGACTTTGTATGATAAAACAATTCTTCGTTATATAGGTACTTGTTATATTCCGATTACAGACCTTGATAAGATTTATTCCAAATTTCAATTTTTTGTTATATTTTAAATATGGGTGATAATATGAGCCTATAAAATGACACATGGCTGAATGGAATTAAATAAAAAGAACTTTAAGTTGGGGAAAACTAGCGCTGGGGAATGTTTTGCATGTCATCATTCCATATCTTTCTGGGAAAAAACCGTGTTCCTGTATGAAACGTGAGTTTTTAAGATAATAATTGATAATTATTAGGATTAATCATTATTCAAAAGTTCATAGGCTGCAGGAAATAAAAGAAGTTTTATTAAATGAACCTTTAATATTTGTTAAATAATTATATGTATTTTTAATAATTTAATTTAATACCTGGAATTAAATGGTGAAGATTATTGATTATAAGTGTATTGACTTATGTACATTACGTAAAAAGTAATATGTAGTTCATTCATGTTCTATATACATCCATTTTAGCTATAAATTCTTAGTATCGAATAACTTGGCCTGGAAAAGAAGTGGAAAACATTATGAATTTATGTTCTAGAATCTGTGGATTATCAATACTCAATACGTAATACAAGTAATTCATGTAATACATCTTATGTCATCCAAGCAAGCAAGACTTGGAATAAGTCGTGGTAGTAGGCGGTTGAACCACAGATGTAACTGACGTAACGTAAAAAGCCAGGGAGTACAGAAATGTTTCTTGAAGGAAATGCCAATGCTCTATGGCATACATATAATGTTTTTAATTAACGTAATATAATTACGATTTAATTCCACTTAATTAAATACTACTTTTTAACCAAAGCTTTGTCCAATTATGTTAATTAAAATTTGTGTTTCTACATTTCTTTTGGTACCTTTTTCTCTAAATTTGATTCAGTCATAATTTTAGTAACAAATCAGTTATTTTCTACTGCTGATCAGTAAAAATAATATTGACGCCTCTTCCCTAATTTGTAATATTATTCTGGGTTCTGAGTTCTTTGATCTTTGTTCTTGTTCTTTTTGTTCTTTGTTTATCAATGTCAGGATTTGTTTTTACTTTTTTCTTCACTTCCATCTCACCTTTTCTTTATAGGTGTTATTGTAACCGTTTACTAAATGCAAGATAGGCGATAGATTAATTCTTTTGCTATTGATGAAAAAAGCCTGAATGTCATACAAATGAAAAAACATTGACGTTATGATCCGTCCAGCTTCGTCGAATCTTTCATTGGAATTTAAAATTATGTGGTAAAGGTGAAGATTGATGTTGTGCCAGTCAAACGGCAATATAAAAAGAATTAATCTCAAGCTGACACACAAATTGGAGATTTTTTCATGATCTGTTTTCTATTTGTTCAACCAAATAAAACCAGTTAAAACGTCACTGATGTTTCCAGCAAAACACAGGAAATATTCGGAAGAGGAAGAATACCTGAAAGACGAAAATAATAAATTAATTACTCATTACTTAGGATATTTCCCAATTTAAAAGAAGATCGTTTTTGGAAATGACTCACAAGTGCGTAACTTATTTTTCCTCTGAATATTTCATTGTAGACATTCCAATGATCTAAAATTAGTATTGATTTTCATAATAAAATGCAGATCGACACGTTTTATAGAAACGCATGTCGACTTCCACTTACTTGTCATATCGCATCATTGCTCGATGGATTCTCAATGGATTCTTACTGGTCTCTTGATCTCATAGCCGTGCAAACATTGACGTGCAAAGTAAACTTTGCCGCACGATTTTCCCATCCTAAGGAATCCTAATCTAACTACCTAAACTGACAGAATTTAATCATACAGACCATCAGTAATAATTGATTACTGATGGATTGTATAGCTTCGGAAATAAAAGTTTGTTATTATATAAAGTCTGGTAAAAATAAGTTAAAGGTGCAGATGAGTTGGTACTTTTTTTTGCTTGTCTTTTAGTAACACTAAATGATCTCCCATGGAAGGATATCATAAATAAGAAAGAAATAAAGGAAAATAATAAAAAATTTCCTGTTATAATATGTACAAGTTTATCCTCATTTGTAGATGAATTAATAATATAACAGATAGACATGCGAATGTTTTCAAGTAGCATTTAGCAAAAGCTCATTGGTACTTTTTTTATCAGTACTTGTATTTACTTGAATCTATTTGTAACTTGTGAAGGTTGATAGAATAATATAATTTGTTCCTTAAGGATCTTGAGTTGATTTATATTGCAGTACATGACACTTAGATCAAGGGTATATATATCACTAGAGGTACCGGCATTTAGGGCAAGAATGCAAAAAACTGTTTACTGATTCCAATAAACAGTATTTAAATAAACAGAAGGTAATCTTTCCGTTGTTTGCTTAAGTCAGAGGAAGTTGAGGACAAATAACAGGAAGATTTTATACAATGTCAAGCTTATTTGCATCAATGTAACACAAATTATAAACAATTACATCAAAATGACAATTTATGTAGTTCAATTATATACGTCTATATCATCATTTTTTTGCTTTGAAAAACTAATTTTATGTATGACAGGGAGACATATTTGTAACGAGAATCGGAATGTAAAGTCAATTAAGTATTCACACGCTCATTCGATAACTAATGTAATCAGAATTAATATTATACCTACTAACTTTTCAAACTTTTCAACCATTCCAGTCGTGACTTATGATAATCATTTTCGACTCGGGAATACCCAAAGTCCAGTCATCTTTTTCAAATACTTTCTTTCTCAATCATCACATTTTTCAAAATAATAAGAAATTGACAGTAGGTCAAGTCCAAACTAAAACACGATAGCCAAAATATTTTCGATACGCCCAGGGAAAATTAGAATCCCATTTTCCCTAAATAATAAACAAATGTCTTCTAGTATTATTAAACTACAACTTGTAAATCAAAACTCCCGCAAAAGTACACTGTTAGAAATATATTGAAAATTCAACTACTTTTGATTGAATATTCATTCAGCTACAGTAATTGTAAAAAACTTCAACTAAAGTAATTGAAGTTTTTTTTTACAGTGTAGATTTTTGACCCCTTTTTCGAAACAATGTCCATGGGATACTTGATAAAAATATAAATTAACAGTCAGAGAATTGCAGAGAGATTACAAAGTTATAGATAGGGGATGCAAAAAGCGAATTTACAGGTTTATGTATGCTGTGATCTTGACGTGTTGTCAGCCTACCGCGTCAGAGTGAGATCGTTTTTTGATCAACTAATGACGTAGACTGCAGCAAAGGATCAGCAGAGCTTATATCCGAGGAACGAAGCGTGAATCGCTTCATTTTTACGCACCCTCTGTTATCGATAAGTACAGAGAGCTGAAAGTAAAATTGAAAACAGTTTCGGGGAGTACGTGATTTAAATCTATTAAACATTGATTGAAAAAGGATTGAAAGAGTTAAACTTGATTATAAATATAAAAATAAATAAAAACAATAAAACTTCATTTTATGACATTAAAGACTGTGTTTTTGATCATGTGAAGAAAGTGACTTTTATAAAGTGCGTCAAGAAACTGTTATCCTAAAAAGTGACTTCCATTGTTCAACCGGTCTCAAGTTTAGACTGTTGCTGTGATTCTTATCTTCTTTAAGAAATTGTTTTTTCGAGTAAACTAGATAAACCGGAACAACGAGAGGGCAGACAAAATCTTACTGTGTGAAAGTGAATAATCGTGGTTGAATTGTGCTGCAACGAACTGAATCGCCGAAAGAAATAAAGTAAGTTTATTTTAGCGCTTCCATAATACAGAAGTTCAAAGTATAAAAAGAAAAAAATTTTAAACCGGATAAAAGTTCAGATGACCTTTCTTATACTTTTCTAATCGTGGGACATTTAATTTTCTGAATAAGTGTGCAGATTATTGTCACATGATAAATAATATCTACGCACTCTTTTTTTTTTATCTGAATTAGTGGAGTTTCGCTGATTTTTTAGAGAACAATGACCATTAATTTTTTCCAATCTTAATTTTTTTTACATTTTCACGTTGCATCATAGGATATGGCACTCGCGAACATAAGTTGAGTAAACTCATAATTGAGTATATCATTCTTCGTTATTCTTAGTGATAATTCGAGATTATTACTTATGAGCAATTAATAACTACTAATTAAAAAACGGACGTTTGCCAATTCAAGGTCAGTTCGTAAAATGATATAAGAAATTATACTCGACTTTCTACAATAAAACAACTCTTCGTTTATAAATAGCAGATATCCCGGTCAATATTAACAATAAGTTACAAAATTAAGTTTAGAAATTGAAATTTGAGAGATGCTTTTCCATAACTGCTGATAGGTACTTTTTTAATTTTTTTCTATATTCCGTTGAAACATTATGATAGATTCATCAAAATTCACACTTTATGAAGATTTATATCTTTTTTGGTTGTGATTTAGGTATTCATCTAGTGTGGCCGAAAAAAAATTAACTGGTTTTAAAGCGATGCAAAATATTTTATGGTCGCTGACACCTTCAAGACGCATAAAACAAACTTTTTGTTCCGGAAATAATAAATTGTATGCACCATGCAATACGTGTATATTTATATGTCTCGAAATATATTTCCTTCATTAATATAAGGAAATCCTTGAAGAATGCTTCATTTATAAGCCGCCGGACATTTGTATACTGATAATCGGTTCCTGAAACTGAGTTATTTTTTGAATTATTCTTTTCATAAGAATTTCACCTTTATTTCAGCGAATGTCAAAATATAATTTTTAGAGTAAAATTTCTTTCTAGATAAATTGTAGTGCATAAAAGTAAAAAGACTTTAATGACTTGTTACATATATCGTAAAGTCGCCAAACTTTCTTTTTTTCTTGCTGAATAAGTGAATATCCTGTAAAATGATATCTTTCTTGACAAATTATCAACTCTGTTACATCTGTACCTCTAGACTTTAGTATCATAAAAAGGAGTGAAAATTGCAATGAAGAATCTACCGTAACATTTTATAATTATGAAACATATAATAATGAAGAATTAGAGTAGAGAGAGGAAGATAATAAATAATAAAGTCTAATTAAAATAAAGTTGCTTTTGATAAATTATTATCAGTGAGCAAGAAACGGTAGGATTCCGATTGCGTGTACACGAAATCGTTTTAACTGTCAGATATTTCGCGTTGATTAAAAAAAAAACGTACGTTATAGAGCGGATACAGTTGATCAATATCCAGTACAGATCTGCACTTGCAGAATGTATTCCGTTTTTTAGTATTGCTCAGTTGCTCACAAATTAAGAATTTTGCAACAGGATGTCAGTGGACCTTGTCTGCCAGTGGAAGTCAAAACTTACTTCCAGACCTGTTATTAGATATTTTTCCACTGTGAATTACGTAAATTGTGATCACCTATCACAATAATAACTTGTTTCATGGACGACATCTTTCCGCAGTAAAAACATTAACCAGCTGCTTATCTCAAACCAACTATTCCCTTTTTTTCATTTTTAAACTTAGTTTTTAACTTGCAGATTTTTATAGAGACAATCTATCTTTGCGAATCTAAAAACAAAGCACGAAAACTTGTTAACAGAATAAATAAAATAAATTCATTCGTACATGTCGAGTGGTTTTGTTTTTTGTTTCTTAATCAGTCTCCAAATCGGTCTGAAGTTGGTTGAATTCGGTGAATGAACTTTTCACCTAACTTTTTTCAAGATGAACACACTTTTTGGCAAAAGGAATCGAATTACTTACATGTACATGAAATAAATTATAGTTTTTTTTTTTAATTAGTAGCAAATATATTAAAGTTTACTTTTAGTAACGGTATATTTGCAAGTTCTGTGGATTTATCAAGGCCTCTAATCCGTCTTCAATCTGGGACAGGAAATAAATGCATAATAATTTAATTGAGCCACAAAGACGACTTTCAAAATCCTACAGTTTTGTGGTTTCTTACGCATTAATGAATAATTTAAATTCTGGTGGTTAAATACAATTTCCCAAGGTCATGTTCATTTAACTTCTGGTATTTCTATTTACAATAATTGTAAAATTTCCCAAGGATAGTTGAAAATTGACGGTAAATAAAATAAAGCTATGCAGCTACTTCTGGTTTATTATTTTTAGCTATATATTAGCATATACAATCTAGAAATGTGTTTTTTTAAGATCATTTTGGTAATAAATATTTGAGAAAGGATGAGACAGTATCAGTCGGAAACAGGTTTCCAGTTACCTTGCTTGCATCTTTATGTGAAGCAGGGTGTTTGATTGTAAATGGGGTTTTGACGCCCAGGCAAAAAAAGCAAGTTGCACATGATGCATTTGGAAATCTCCAGGATTTTAGTGTTAGCTTTATGACAATGTTCTTCTATTTAATGACGTGACAGAATCACCGTCATCATGTCTCAAGAAGTCAGTATATTTACTCGATTACTGAATAAAACAGACTAATGCCAGAACTGGAAAATGACGTGCTGCTTTGCCTAAGTTCTTACTTTCAAGTTATTCGTAGAAAGACGACAAAAGTCTGCAGTGTACGATGAAGTTTTTAATTTCTGGAATTGTTTGTTCACAAATATCAGCAAAAAATACCTCCACTTTAACTGCTCAATAATTCTAATAGAAAAAGTAAATAAAAGAAAATATGAAAAGAAATGAAACTGATTTTATCGCAGAATACACACGTTGATTCTTTAGTGTCTTTTCGCTGCGAATATTTTATTGGATAGATTAAATCCTTTCTTTTTTTTCACATTTCTCATTTTCTCGTGTAAATAACAAATATCAGCTAGAGGTCGATGCATTTTTATCCAATAAATGAGGCTTTCAACTTTTTTGTTATTCCCACATTCTGGAATTTAGTGGAAACTTGGAGTACGGGAAATAAGTGAAGGTTAAACAAGCACGTCGAACAGGTGGTCCAGATTTAATGAGAACAGGCTTGGATCTTGGTCATCATATAGGTCATATACAATCATTAAATAATTTGCTGTAATACAAGAATTTATTATATAACATGAATTCAGTGTTGCTTTACTTTCTGATAATATATTTTAAAAATCTATCAATTAGAAAGCTGATTTTTTTTTATATGTTGCGGAATTTTCAATATTGTGGAATATTTGCAGTGCAGTGTTTGAGCTTTGGTCTTGCAATAAACTTTTCAATAAGAGTTGTAATTTAATTCTCTGCAAAACAGAGAATTTATTGAAGTGATTATAGAACACAAAGAACACTGAAAATAGAATTCGAACATAAAAAATATTATGACTGTAGTCAACTGTTCAAATTGTCTAATAAATTTATGACTTTAGTGTTAAAATAAGAAATTTAAGTATGAAATGCATTTGCTGCAGTTTTCCTTATACTAATTATAAGGGTATAGTTTATTTCATGATGAGCTTTATTTAAAGAAAAAGAAAATATAACGTCCTCCCGTAAAGAGGTTGTATATTTAAGATTATATTATACTTATTAATTAAAAATTTTCTGCTAATTATCATCATTATTATTAAATTTTCAAAATTCCTTCAAACTGGACTCATTTGATTTCGAGGATTCAGGCATCGCAATCCCTTGAAACATTTTGAAATCCCATAAAATTTGTCTAATCTCTCAAAATTTCTTGGAATTATTGAAAAGAACCTAAAGTCTTTAAAATCCTTTGAAATCCATCGAAATTGTGCGAATTGTATGAATATACCGAATTTAAAAACTATAATCAAGGAATAACAACTCATTTTACGAAATTTAAAGTAATTCCACAGAGTTTGAAAGGATTCAAGGAATTTTACAAAATGTCAGTTGATTTTTAGGAATTTTAAGAGATTTAATGCGACTTCATAGTATTTTGAGCAATGTTAATTAATTTTAAGTACAAGTAATTTTACGAAATTCAATTTTAAGGAATTTCATCATATTCCTAAAATTAGACAAGGAAATACAAATTTCGACATTTCAAAAATTATAAATTCTCAATATTATTTTGTATGCTCTTGAAATCCTTGAAAAATGATTAAATCCTTTAACTCGAACTTTTGTATAATCCTTTAAATTATTTCAGCAAAAAGTGTGCAAAAACTATAAATTAATCGGGCACGCATCACGCTAGTCTTAAAATACCGAGAATTGAGAAATCTTTGAAAATTATACAACATTCTTTAAAATTATCTGAAATCTTTTGAAATCCTTTCAACTCCTTTTAATCTCTTCAAAATTAACGTGTGAAGTTCCTTAAAAAGGGATTAAGTAGGACACTTGTGGTAAAGTGGGTCACTCGTTTTAAATTATATACTTTATTGAACAATATAGATCAGAAATCGATTAATGGGTCGAGAAGAATCATCCGTGGCCATTCATTTTGCGAAATGCTATCCCCGAATACATCTATCTCAAATGTAGATAGTATACAATCTCCCGTTGAGGCCATTTTACCATTCCCTACCACTCGAGCGGTCGGTGAGTATCCTCGATGGTGATTGCCCGCTGCCACTCTGTGGTCCATTGCACTACCAATTCCCTATCTGTCCATTTCTTGCACGACCGTACGATCGGAGAAGATCGCGTAACCGCGCACGTTTGAATTACCGGAGAGAACGAGAAGACCATTTCGAATTAGATCTCTTCTCAAAATTGTATTTATTTCTCATTATTTTTCTCCCATTGGCAAATTTTCACATTCCCGGTCGTGCAGTCGTGTTATTCGAAGTGCGTGCGCGTTTCGCGATCGGAAAAAGTCAAAGTTTACTCATGACAGTGACGAGTTCGGAACAAATTTCGAAAATAATTCACGTCAGTGCGTAAAGTTGATTCTCGAGTAACAAGTAACAAGTAACCGGTTGCACGCAGCCGAGCGAAAGAATGAGCCACCACGGAAGCGTGCACTTTGCTTCCATGCGTCGAAATCACTTCGTTCACGAACTCCTCGTTAAGTCCATACATCGGCCGTGCTCGCCTTTCTATCAAAATAAAGGCCTCTTCAATTTTGATTAATGAGTATTCATTTCTTTCACCAATTTTCACAAATTTCGTTCTTTTTCTTACAAGAATAAATCAATCCATTGGCATGTCAATCAGATATGAATCAGATATAATTTAAATTAATTAATACAATTCTAATAATTTGCAGTGTGGTAAGGAAAAGTTTGCGAAGAAATTTGAAGGTCGCTGAATCTTGGCTCAGTATAGTGCAGCGTCGATTTCAAAGTGGTGTTCTGTCGAGTTTTTGTCATCGCGTGTGCAGTTGATAGGATTCGCGGGCGATTTGAATTTGGGATTTGCCGATTTTGAAGCTCGTTGACGCGAGTATTGTTTAGCCAATAAATAACAGTGCACCAATTATTATTGCAAGGTGTTTTGTCCGTAAGTGTGTAAATGAGTGCGGTATGTAGAATGTGTGCACAGCATCTTCACGTTAGAGAAACTCGCCCGTCAACGTCGTCCTCTTCTCTGATGCCGTTGTGGGTTACATAAAGACGGATTGGATTTTATTGGACAGTTAATGAACCGAATGAACCCAGTTACTCAGCTCGTAAAAAACGTTCAGCCATATTATGTAAGTCACATGAATAAAATTTGCGAAGAGCGAACATATTAACTATGGTCCAGGACACACATTATGTCACCCAATTATTGCTGACCCATTTTCATTTAGCCTGAACTTTATGCATCTAATTATGCAGAAATTAATTTCATAAAATAATAAGAGACTTGAAAGATTTTGATTAAAGGTTTGTGGGAAATTTATCGAGTTTCGGCAATTTTTGGCAATTTTTGGCAATCAATTGGTGACGATTGATTAAAGAGAGGTCTAGATATGAAGAAGTATTATCTGGAACGTGATTTTGATTGGGGAAGAATTTTTATTACATGCATTTGCATTATTGTCTGCAGATTTATGATATAGAAGTCTTATCGTTTTGTCCACTTTCGAAAAAAGACATTGAGTACGTGTAACGGCAGTAACAAGACAAACGAGTTTTGCCTTCAACGAAAGAGAGTACGTACATGATATACAATGGAAATGACACTTTAATGATTTTGCGGTTTCTTTACTTTTCGTTATGTTCTTTTTACAGCCGTTTACAGGAAAATATTTTACTAATGATATAAATTTATTAAGGACAACCAATCAACTGACCCAATTATATTTGCTCTAGTTAAAGTTTAAAGAAATTTAAAACATGTAATTAAATGATTGAAATAATCCATTGCTCGTAGTTTCTAATAAAACGAGATTCGGAGTAAGAGAAGCAGCTTTATAGAAAACTACTGACTTTCATCGCTGAAATGAGTGCAGAAAACGGGGAAAACGCGTTAATTGCTTTTATGGAATTAATGACTATTTAGTAAATCAATGCCTTGATGCTATTTCCATCAACACAACATTCTTTTCCAGAAATAACGTGAACTTTTCGATTTGGCGTCATTGGGCATACAATAAATTCGGCTTACTGAAATGATGCTTTTTTTTATTTACTGCGTGAAGTAATATAGCGAATAAAGAAAAAGTTGTTGAAAAAAGTAGACGCCTCGCCTGGTATGAAAGTTAATTTGTATAAATACGAGTTCTCAATAAAAATTACATAAGATTAAAAAATTGCGGCAATCGATTGGTATTCTAGAAGATTATATAAAATTTGTACAGTTATGTCTAAATAGTGAGCTAAATAGAGTCTCTAAATGATTCTTTACTTATTCTTTACTTGCTGAGATACTTTTTGTAATGTTGAAAAATAGTTCAACTTTCTTTACTTTCCTTTCATCTTGTCAATCTGTTTAAAACTTATATTCTTCAGTATCTTTAATTTGCATTGACAGTGGAATATATGTTTAATAGCTTTTGGAATAGATTGAAGAAATTACCTTAATAATAAGTTATAACAACATGAATCATTTACCTATGTTTGTTTACATTCGATTGCCATACCTTGGGTCAGAGAAAGACCTTCATGAGCTCGGTTATATATTTTCAAATGTCAGGCGTCGCGAATGACTTCAGACTCTAGACTGGTCACGGAGAAATCATTAAACAATAACAGTGATAAGAGCATCAACCATGAAAACCACTGTCAAGGCTCTTCGTGCAGTTTCAATTAATGATAGAACTATAATTTATCTTGAGGTGAACTGATGCGAGCTCTATTGTCATTCAGATATATTTTCTCTTCAAGAAACTATAATATTCCAATCCTAGCAAGACTAACTTAATTTATAATAATTATACGTAATTGAAACTGTATATTTAGATTGGCTGCGTGGAATTTTTCTTACGAATAGCTAGATTTTTTCGATACCAATAGACACTTCAGATTATTACCATAAATTATTAAATTCATATTATTAAAATTCATCATATTGGCGTTATTTCGACACATTTCATAAAATAATTGGAGCTTGGAAAAAATGGTAAATTTTTCTGAGAAGTGGTATTTATTATTGCAAAGTTCCTTGTTGTGTTTGACCACTGGTGCAGATTTAATAAAAAAGACTCGGAACTCCTTGTTGACTTTAAACTCTTGCGCAATGCATGTAAGGTGCAAAATTGTGTAATTGCTGAGTGAAAATCCACGCGAGCATAATTGTCGCAGGCGAAATGAAATGGCAGTTTCTCGCGCATTTTAGCGTCTGCTGAAGTAAATACAACCATTAAAACAGAGCTCTATTTAATTTGCGAAAATGCTGGCCGTTAGATTACACTCGGCCATGATCTGGTTTAGGCTCGAACTTTAATTTCAAATGTCTTTCACTTTTACTGACCATCGTCAGAGAAAACTGACGTTTGGATAAGTTTTAAGAGCACAACATTCACCATATTATTTCAAATTGTTATTTTTATTATCTTTTGTCTGGAATAAAATCCCATGAAAAGATTACTAAAAATATTTATCGAATTTAAACATAATTTTGACTATGGAAGAACTGGTAGGATTAAACATTACATTCTTCATTCACTTTGGTCACTTCCCACGCAACAAATAAACGTGCCATTGACATTGGAAGAATGCTCAGGCTCATTGATTCAATTTATTGAATTTTAAGTGCCCTCGATTTGGTTTTATATCCTAATTATTTTTATATCTGGTAAAAATCTTAAAAGCCTTTAAAAATGACAAAATGAGCAACTAAATATACAATTTTCTTTATCTTTTAGAATTAGACTTTCATTTCTGTGTGTACTTAATAACAATGACTTAGAGAGAAAGATCGCCAATTGAAATCTGCAAAGAAACGTTTTCATATGTAAAAGAGCTTACATAAATTTTCCATGTCTTTCTCAGCACAATAGAGATTGCTAAACTTCAGTTTTCGAATCAATTCTTACATAATTTAAGAAGCTTTGAACTTGAAAGATGTTTGCTTAATGAAAAAAATGTGTAAGCATACAGAAAAAGTGACTTAAAGACATTATCACTCTTTCTAACAATCTCGGGCTTGATTTCATCACTTTCAGTTAAATATTTAAATATTCTTCAGACGAGACAGAAAATCTCAAACTTCACCGACGGATTTGGGGCAAAAGTGAATAAATAAGTGATTCACTGAGCTACGAATAAATTTCTTATAAAAGTGAATTCAGCGGGGAAGATAAAGGAATATAAATTCCAAATTAATCAAAAGTGAAGTATTATCTTGAAATTAAATTTTCAATTTAAAAAAAATGGATTGCTTCAATAAATCGGGGGTTATATAATTTTGCTTGAAAAATGCGTTTGAGATATTCAAAAAATCGAAGATAATAATCGATAATATTGTTTTCGGTTCGTGATCAAAATAATTGGTTTGCTTTTTCCAGAATGAAAATGATGACAAGTGAATATATGCTCGCTAGATTAAGTTCCGACAGGATTAATCATTAATGTTGAAATCTGTACGCGAAAAGATTATACGAGTAGTGCACCTGTTCGCTCGGCTGGAACTCGCCTTGAGCAATCTTTCGTATACTCTCCCTCAATTTGCCAAGTTTTGCAAACACAAAATCCATCATATGCTGGTCATAGTTACAATCATGATGGATTAGTTTGTCATCGGAGACAATTGTTACTTCCGGTTTAAACAGCTCTCGTCTGCTATTGAGAAAAAACCAGCATAAAATTATCATTATTGTTATTCACTATTAATTGTAATTATATAAAGTTTCAAAACGATAATTTTATTCTTACCAATTCTGATTTCGAATGACATATGAAATATAGTGAAAATAAATTTCAATGAAAAATCACAAAAGAAGTTCACTAGGAAGGAAGTTAATTAATTATTTGGAAAAATAATACAGTCTTTCGTAATTCATATTGCAATTATTTTTCGATTGATTTATTTCTTTAGGTAACTATATATGTTCATAACAAGAAATAATTAATTCATTAGTTACCAAATTAAACTGCAATTTTTGATAATTATTAGATGGGGGATTATATGACATATTATGTAAACCAAATTAATTAATCGATTAAGAAAGCTAGGAAGAGGCATATTATCATCTCAACTTTCAAGAAAAATCCGTAAAATAGTTTAAAAATAGTAGTTGATTATTGGGATTTAATTAAATAGAATTCCTGGAGGGTCTTTGCATACCTCACGGACTGATTTTCGTAATGAAGCGCTAATTGCAGGCGAGTCAGCAATAAGAACCGAAAAATGCATTGCAAGACAGTGGTTATAAAGACACGGTTATTATCACAATGAAATGCGTGGGCTCGAGTGAGCAATCAATTAAAATCGATTTGCCCGAGATACTCCTAACATTAAAACATTTTATATTTAAGTCTAAAAGACCTCTGTCGTGACAGGTTTCTTGTGAGTTTATGAACCAATTATTAGATAAACAATTCATCGTATCAAAAATTTTTAAAACGTGCCTTCAGTGATAAATAACTATTAAACATTAAATATGCAAATTAGCAATTTGTGATAATTGTGTTCACTAAAGTGAGCAAAACGTCACTTTTTCCTACGTAAATTTTAATGATGTTTGTCAAAGAATATCGAGTGATTGCAATTAATTTCATAAATTCGTGAAAAAAGTTCTTCTTTGCTAAACACACTTGTCAATCAATTAGAATGGAGGTCATGATAGTTCAAAGTTTTTTCTACACTTCTCACAAGTTTATTCCTCTGTGTAGTGAAAATTGGATTTATACCGTCAAATGATACAATTAAGAACTCATTTGGAAGGTAATTGAATGTATAATTTATTCGTTAGGCGTAAAATTGATTATAAAAGGTGTCAATTATGCTTTCCATTAGCTGCTTAACATAAGCATTAAAATTATCTGAGCCAATGAATCTGACCTTGGCCGTGATTATGTCAATGAAAGTGTAACGATTTCTTGTTAAAGTGTTTTCACGGTGAAATGTATAAATATTAATATATATATATATTTAGATGAAAGTTCAGCTTTTTAAGTTATCATTTATTATTACACTAATTTAATTAGCTGTAATAATTAGTTACTCAGCAAACAGTAAATTCTTTTGTAATTGTTAAATATTATTCGATATGTTTCAAAAATTAGCTAAATAATGGATCATAATTTTTAGATAAACAAAATGCAATAAGAGGAATTTAAAAATATAAATATTGAGAGATTATATAATTGTCATTTAGGTCAAACGAACAATGTCTTGACACAAAGATTGGTTTTTTCATGAATTACATATACCTTATTAATTAATTTTCACAGGAAAGATAATGTGAATTTATTATGAAATTGATTGACGAAAGATATCAATTTTTAATTTGAAGAATTTAATTTATGAAACAACTGCAAGATCGAATTAGTCAGAGAATTCATAGTCTCAAAAAATTTGCAGATTTAATTAAGAGATCTATGTAGATTTGTATTTAATTCCTTTTTTCTCCTTTTTATCGATTTCCCTTTGACCTAAGAACCATTTAAAAAATGTTTTATTGTCACTTGTCAGTAAAATGTTTTAATATGCAAATTATCGTGCAGACAAGAATTAAGTATTCAGATTAACAAGAAATTGAGATGCATTCTCATTGAATTAAGTATTCTTCCACGAAGAAAATGCTGCATCAGGAAATATTTGTCACACAATTTTTCAGCGAAACGGCGGGGGTAGAAAAAATAGGAAAAAAACATTTCTCGTCAAGGTTAATGGGAAAAAATCCCCGTCAATGGAATTTTTGTTGATAAAAGTTACTTATGTACATTTAGAAGTTGCAATAACGAGAAGATTACTTGTAAATCATAGAGAAAAATTTTGTTTTTCATGATATTGACGCATATGAATCGCGACATGCAAATTTTTAATCGCTTGTCACACGTATAGCACTTTATTTACATTACCGGTTCATATGCTATACCAAAATTAATAAGCGATTTGTTGTAATCATTATCCTCTGTTTATTCAATAAAGTCCGTTTTTTGAGGTTCTAATCGTTCTGTTGTTAATTCTTTTTTCTTTTCATTAAACAAGAAACCTAATCAGTTCTTGTTTTCTAATTAAAAGGAGTGATGACCTTAAAAACTAATAATTCTAAATTTTAAATTTCTTCATGGAATTCATACATTTTGTTTTAAGATGAATCAAGACAATTATAAGATCATCTTAACAAATGTTAATGTTATTTAAAATATATATGATATAAGTGTGTATATTGCGCTACGTCCTTCAAATCAGCCTTTCATAAATAAGAAGTGTGTACACATTACCATGAAAAACAGGTTAATGAAACCCTCAATTTTGATCAGTCTTACACTAATGTTAATATTTCGTGTTTCGTCACGCCTCAAATCTAAATCCGGTTAAACAAGCTGTTTGTTAATTCCGAAATTGGTTGCATGTTTCAGATTGGACACCTTAGAATCGAGTATCAGGAGCGTGAGAAGTATCCAGAATCAGTGAAAGTAATTACTAAACAATGATCCAATCAGCCCGCAGTTGACTAATCAAGGAAAAACGGTAAAATCACCATTACCAAAAAAAAATGATGACAACCTAAAATAAGAAGCCTTGATTGTCTTGAAAAAGACCTTTACGCACATGTTTTGTTGGAACAATGTTGGGTGAGGTGACGTGACAATGCTAGTTTCTCATCAGTCAACTATTACGGACCAATTACCAAGAAATCACTAAGATTATGTGGCGATCACAACTAGAGCAGAGAACTAACTAATTTTTTTTTGTTACACGGTACTATTGAAGTGGCGGTCTGACGAAATAGATCAGGAAAAGAAATTGACTTTCCAGCCGTTCATTGTACTAGAAAACTCTCCAGAAAACGTCGTAGAAAACTTTTAATTACAATTGAAACAGGTCAATTTGCGAAGCTGGCTTCGCGGACTTGAGATTTTAATTTGAAGGGAGTGTCAATTAGAGTGTAAAAATTATAGGGAGGGTGGGAGGTAGTTTTTTGATATTAATATAGTGAAGGGAGTGAATTTGTGAGTTTTTATTTATTTTGTGATTCTGCAAAGACAAGATGAGGTTCATTACGTCTTTATTTGGCGACGGGTCGCCGAAGAGGATGGGCAGGCAGTACATGAAAGTTGGTAGAAATGCACTTTTCGGAATTAAGCCTAATCGTGATGGCGAAATTCCAATGGAGAAGGTCCCAAAACCACTTAGCATGCTTATTTCCGAACGTGGGAAATTCAGACATAGTAAGTATCTTTCATCTGTTAAAAATTAATCTTCAAAATTAATATAATACACGGAGAAAAATGGAAGTTAGCGGTTTAGTAACCTTCACACAAATTCAGTAAACAAAACTTTTATTATAAGTCAGAGTCCAAAAATACTCTCTAAATCTGAATTAGTGAAAAGTGAGCCACTAATTTACTTTAGTGAAAATTTTTACTAATTACTAGTTGTATTTCACTATTTCAATTCGTAGTTTTCCACTTTTCACTAAAGTTTTAGTTAAAAATAACTAACAATTAGTAGAATTTTTCACTAATTCAGATTTAGAGAGTACAGTACTCATTCCTAAACTGTTTTGGAATGATTACTGTATTTTATTTGTTCATTTTATTTCAAATTCAGTAAACAAAACTGTCTTATAATAAAAGTTTTGTTTACTGAATTTGTGTAAAGGTTACTAAACCGCTAACTTCCATTTTTCTGCGTGTAGATATTATATTAATTTATATATTTTTCCGAGTTTCTTTCGATGCTTCCCAATAGAAATTTCAACTAAAGACCATTCTGAGACAAGAAGTACTGACTTCTGTAAGAAATAGCAAACTTAGTTCTTCAACATTGAGCATTACACGTTTATGTTAGTTTTTGATCCAAGACCCTAACGTGTTTAGAATATTTCATGAGTGCGTTGTTACCAAGAGATGCACTGTTAAGGAAGAGATCGAAAAGAATGATAATTATTGTGTAAATACATTATTAAGTGACCTTCAATCTTGAATTTGCGTAACTTTACGCAATCGGTAACATTTTCGTGACGTAAAATTGTTGCATCTTTATGGAGGATTCGAGAAAAATGTTTGCAAATACTTTTCTATATTACTTTATTTAATTTTTTCTAAATAAGTATTATAGAAATAATTCAAAACTCTTAAGCAATTTGTTCAACGTAAATTAAGAATTTAAATTCTTCTGCGCAGCGTTTTATACTTTCAATATAAACAGAAATCGGCAACATGTTTGTTCGATTGAAGCTTGTAATTTCGTCTATTGATAAAGTACGAAAACATGTTATTTAATTTCGAGAAAAAATTGTGGCCTCGTGGCATATCAATCTGTCGAATAATATAAACATTATCATTAGATAGACCTTAGAATAGTTTTCAGGAATGTGACACCTGACAATTCTCGGGTTTAGGTTAATGTTGACATGGCTCTAAGAGAATTGTAAAATATCCGTGTTTTGCGTGTTGATTATTACTCATTGCTTCAAATCGGCCTGTGATGGACGATTATTGTCACTTACGACCAACCTTGATGTCCAAGTTTTAAGGATGTATAATATCGTAAACTATAAAATACGAATTAGCATATGAAAAAGAATGATGAAAAAGTAAATGAACATCGTGAGTTGGCGTTTGAATTTTATATCAAATTTGATGTATCTTAACTTTTATAGATAACATTTTTATAGATGCACTTTATAGATGCATTTTTATCGATGCACTTTTATAGACATACTTAAATTTTGCTGTAAAATGCAAAAAATTGTTTTGTTGATGCCACGTATGTATTTGCAATTCACATGTTTCTTGAGTCTACTTCCGTTAAATTGTTTTTTGGTTCATTTATCTTAGAATTTAATCTCCTAGTGGAATAAATAATCAAGAAAGACCTTACTTTGACCACTGAGAGATGCAAATTTTAATATTAATCTTCATGACTCACTAAAAAATGGGATTTATATCAAATTAACACATTTAAAAACCTTTGTACTCTGGTTTTTGCTTTTATCATTTTATGAAAAACGCGTTTTATGAGACATAAAGGAGTCTCTAATATTTTTGATTTATTGAATTGCAAGTGAGAATTCTTTCGACAGCAATAGCATATATTTTTTGCTGGCTCTGAGCGAGGCAGATGCTTCTTTGATGGACTTCTTAACCATGACCCATTCATAAATGTCAATTTTTGACGGATTTATTAAGTTACGACAATTTTTCCTTTAATAAAATTCAAAGATTGATGATCAATTAGCAGAAAATTGTTTTTATTTTGTCATCATATTTCTGTTTTGAAATAGTTTCACTTTTATGAAAGAAGCGTTTTTATTTTTCGAGGGATTGGTCTTATATCTGCTGGGAGAGAAAAGTAAAATTAAGTAACATGTAACGAATTAATGATGCTGATGGAAAAAATGGTTTAACGTAGTTCATTAAACATATGTGGACCTACTTTTTTTCTTGGTTTTATGTTGCATCAAAAAAGAAAGTGTTTTGCTCAATCGCTGTCATTGCCATAATTTCATGTTGGAGAAAATACCGTGCACACCCCACCAAGAAATGTCAGCTATTAGCATCCACTTATCGTATGCTCGTGTCTTCGCATCTAATGACTTTTTCAAACTTCCGGATTGCACCTTATTCTTTCTGTGATCTTTCGAATTTATCATTTCAATCTAAATTTGGTAAAGAATGGGTTCATGTACGCTTTAAAATTATGTTTCGTCAATTGTAGAAAACGATAATTCTTTCTCTTAAAAATCTGTCTTGATATATTCTAAAAGGAATTTTTAAACGATGGTCTTAATTAGTGAGTAAACTTCAGTGAAATATTGATTTACAAATAATGTGCAATACTGAAAGTTTGCGTAAAGAAAAAAGGATTAAATGTTCATTTGAAACAAAGAAGTATTTACCCAGAAACACCTTTCTGGTCAAGAACCGAGGGTATGTGAGATTACGCCATTCAATAAACTTTGCACCGATTATAAAAGCAGTTTTTTTGCGAAATATGAGATTAGCATTCACTTATGGTTCCACCAAAAGTGAAATTTGTAAAAAATCAAATAGTCGTAAGTCGTTGAAATTTTTGTAGGAATAAATATTATATGTTCGTAAGAACATATTTATGTTACGAGTGGAAGTTAAATGGGGAATTCTTAAAAATTATTACCATTCTTATCAGTGATCTTGAAATCGATCTTTCCAAAGAAATCACTTTTGGTAATACAGATTGACCAATATGATGATAATTATTATACAATCTTATATAGCCTTGGGCATTTTGTCTGCGAATAAAGTGTCATTAATTAAATATATATTCTCGAATAATGTTCTTTCAATAATTCGTCGAAGATTTCTACGAAAAATGGTTACGTGCCATTTGAGACAGACTATGAGGAAATTATATGCATAAACTGCGAATCATTCGGAATTCCCAAAAAGATAATTCGAGACCAGTTAACAAGTTCACCAAAATCAACACATATATGTTGACCAGTCATCTTTTGTTGTCACCTTGACGAGTTTGGTATAACACGTGTAGTAAGCATGTATCTAAACGTATCCTTATAACAAGAAGTCTGGTATTGACCCTTCAGGATTCTTAAGCAACAATTCAGCATGATCTAACACCTTACACAATTAGTAATGTTCTCACAATACATTTATTTCATCAGACATTTTGAAATAATTCAGTTCTGAATAGAATACTTTTTATCATGTGGTAATCAATATTCCCAAGGTTGAAAATTCGGATTTTCTGAAAAAGCCTTTTTTAATTTCGATTTATTTGTGGGGGTGAGTTGAATTGTGGTTTGAGCATTTTGGAAAGATATTGACCATTCTTCTAGAATATTTCGAAATAAAATATAAAATATAAGTATAAAATATCGAGTGGATGCGTGATTAAAATATTATTCAGTGTTTTATTATTTTTTCATTATTGGCAAGCTTTCCACAGAGAAAAATGGATATTAAAAAGTAATATCTAGCTATTTAACTATGGGACGACTATCTAGATATTTAGATATAATATCTTGATATTAAAATATATAATCAAAATATTCTAACTTTTTAATATCCATTTTTCTCCGTGTAAAGGGAAAGGGAAGGGAGGAACTATCCAATCCCTATATGTACCTCTTAGATAGTTAGGCCGATTTCTCATTCAGACTTTTTTTCTTCAAAAAAGACGTTACGTAATTTTTAAATGGCCTCATAGAACTCGGTGATATTAAATGAATGCAAATTTTACCTTCACATGAGCATTATACTAAACTTTGGCATGTCATAAATTATAGTAACGAAGAAATGAATAATATTTTGCGCATGATCGCATTCTATCGAATAAATGCGAGTTATATTCGCTTCCGCGCGAGTTCAGCAACAGCAGTGATACAGTGCTAAGTACAACGTTTACATTGCCAGCTGGATTGAGTCTCTGGCAGTGGAACTGGCACTTGTGCTATGGAAGTATAGTAGGCAACGAGATGCAAGGCTGATTACAAAATCACGAGTGGTCAAACATTTTTACGAGGGTAAGAGGGTTACAAAACGTGAGAGTGCTATTATTCAATAAGTGTGGTGCGCAAAACTCACACTGTTGGTGCACTGTATGTAGTATATATGTACATAGCATGCACTGTCTCCAGTGCACCTCGTGAACGCACCTGCACGTTCCTACATGGACATAAGCAAACATTTTTCAGAACACTTTCACTCTCAGCGTTCACGGTGATGTTAGTGATGCTGGAGGGAAGGTTGGACGAATGTATAACTATGATTTTGTCTGCTGTTGATCTCGAACCGGTCGGTTGCAACTCGTACATCGGACTTTGGTTCACACTCAAAGCCAAGATCCTCAGAAAGAAACTCGAGGACGTAATTTGCAAACACAGCGATAATACATGGCATAATAACTAAAATGTGTTACAGGGGCACATATTTTAGTTACAGAGACAATCAGCTGCAGGTACATACTTTATGACCAATAGATTGTCTCATCAACTTTTCAGAATAAAAGCGTGAACAATAAAAGTTGTTTATTGGTTTAAGAGATCTTTTCATTGGAAGGAAGTTTATACTTTGCAGACAAAACGCAGCCTTGGATAAAATAAAAAAATTTTATTTATATGTCTGGATGAAAATAATGTATTGGCCAAACTGGAAGAATTTCTATATTATGTAGAAGTGTCCCAATTTTAAATCTTGTAGAAAACTGCATTTTCTACTGAAAGTGCGTCGAGTCTGACAATAGTGGGACGCTTCTACTTGGAAATTCTTCCCACTCTTTGTAGTCAAATGTTTGTCAGTAGAAAAAGGCGCGTTTAGTAAGGCACTCGTTTTATATAATAAATAGCATTATTATATCGCGTAAAAACGTTGTATTTATACAAAATGAATAATAGTACAACTGCAATGCTCTTCATTTTGAAAGTAAGATTTTTGAACGTATAAATTTAAATATTTTTAACTATTAATGCTTTAATTTTGAAAATGTTGAATAATACTGCATTTACTAAATTTATGAAACATTTGTATGAATCCAACGTACTTTTGTACGCTTTTACATAAATCTACAATGGAATCACTTTACATCTTTGTAGAATTTTGCAGGATCTTATTTCCAGGTCATTTGGGATCTTCTTAGTAGGACGTATAAGCTTTTGAACTCTCGGCGCATTCTCCTTTGAACTCTTTCGCATGTTCCCGTTTGGAAATGCGGTTTCTCGAGAGTTTGATCATCCGATTTTAGATGGCATCAATTTAATTTTTTATTTATGTAAATAAATCTGACATTACCTTAAAGAAAGGTCAAATGCAACTCGTGAGCAAAATGTTGTATGCTGATATTACATAAAAAGAATAATTCCTTTTTTTACATAAAATAAAAAAGAGAGTAAAAACTCGGAAATAGTGACTCTTCTTCTACATTTACAAAGAAATAATTTTTCAAAATTGAATCTCAAAAATACCAGACAGACGCATTCTAATATTTTTTCTATTATTTCACAAAATTTCATTGCAATATTTTGATTACTGTATAAATATAATCCCGAGGAATATAATAATTTTTTTTTAAGAAATTGAAGAAGAAAAAGTAGAAAAAGAGTGAAAAGTGCTCTGAATTTGGAAATGGAGGGCAGTAAGAGGAAAGCGATTTCATTATCGAACTGCACAAGTTCAGTCCACTTACTCACGATGTTTTGATTGCCAGGTCAAGAGAAGGGTATGCGAGCTGGATAGCTGGTGCCACTATGAAAGTATGACTACATGCAAGCTGATAATTTAGGACACAGCAAGCATAATACTGCACTCTCTGATAACGGCACTCTCATCTTTTTTTTGAACTTTCATCACTATACTCTCGTGGTGAATGTCACCTTCGTAAGGAGCCTTTTACATGCAGGCCTGAATCATTATCGCATTCCTGGTGTTTGCAGCATACTGCTCGCTCCGATTACATTTGGCGGCGAAAATTAAACCTCGATAAAATAGTCTACTTGGCGCAGGAAGAAACGCACCTGCAATCATTAAACGTGAAATTGGATTCCATTACAATCTTTCAAGAAAATCAGAAATCCGGAAATATAAGCTTATTTTTAAACATTATCGCAGTGTCGACATTATTTTCAACTTCAGTAGAACAACAATAAATCAACTGTATTACCCCATCCGATAAACGATTTCTCTACTATTTTGGAAACATTTCAAAAACAAAAAATACTCCCTTGAATGAAATTCCTTAAATTTTATAGTAATATATCTATTTATATATACGAATATAAAAAAGGAAACCAGTTATAAGTTTTATAGGTCACCTGCAATCTCCGATGGTCGAACTTCTGTATTAATTATTACGACACTCTTTTGAACGGTCCAGTTGCCAAGGCCATCTCATGTAAAATTATGTTAGGAGTCGATTTTAGCAATATTGCTGACTCATTGTACTCTCTAAATTTGAATCATCAGTTACATTTTTCATTAATTGCAGTCAATGGCTGACTCATAGAGTAGCGACCTCCAGACATCAATTAGAAATCTACATTTAATAATATCTAAAGAAACAAATGTGAATGAAGAATTCTGATAATCTTTCAGAATCATAGAGATTCATTCTTGCCTATAATCATCATGTTCTCATTTGTCAGATAATCTCATAAACTAATTGAGTAAAAAATTGTTCTCTCGATTTAGAATTGCATTCCCGATGGCAAAACATGCGGTGTGAAGATGTATTGACTGGATTTATAAAGAGAAATCGTAAATCGCACTTCTTATGCCATCGGACGTTTACTTTGTACTTGAACTGATGATTATAGTGGCGAGGTACTTGAAAAAAGTGCTAGTTGAGTTGAATGGCGAGAATAGCCCCTTGGAAATCTAAGAAGCGAAATCGATATATACATGTATATAGAGTAAGCCGGTTTTCACGTCGTTGATGACGCAAAGAATGTCAGTCAGTAGGTAAACTACACACATTCAGGCCCAGGCTAGGCCCCGGTGCACTGACGTGGAAAAAAAGGAAAACTGTACATGTATCCTGTTCTATAAAACGGATTCCTCCTCTAAGTAAGAAGTTGCCAATCAAGCCACAATATCTCTTGTTTGGCGAGCATCTTATCATTATAAATAATAGCTAATACTGACAAATCGTAGAGCTACACTTGAACCCATTAATTTCATTTGAATTAATAATTTAATTCTATTTAAGTAAACTATAGAAAGTTATTCTGCTTAAACTGAAACCTTGTCAAATGACCTCTAGTGAGAGGCAATTTCGTGAACACGTCTTTAATTTTTCCTGGTAACTGCTATGGTGAAAGGATCCTATCTTAACGTGGGTAATTACTAAGGTCACAAAAGAGGAATGAGCCAGCAAATAAAATATCAGACACCTAAGATTAACAAAAGAGAGTCTAAAAGAGAATAAGTAAAAGATCATAGCAGTGAAAAATTCTTAAAAAATAATTTTTCTATACAACTGTATTTTCACACATTGGCTAAAATTCGTTTCTTCTTCCATAAATTGCCATAATAAGTATATTTTACTAATTATATCTTCATCTCTATCTTGGACTTAAAATTCGCAAGTGTCTACCCTTGAAATAAAAGACGAAAAATCCTGTGTACTGATTCAATTCACACTAAAGTTCCTTCAGAACTTTTTCACAACCGGTTACAAAATTATGCATTCCTTACTTCTCTGTGAATGTATCTATGATTGAAGATGCTATAGGTTTCGTCACTTTGGTATAGGAACTCTGCTCAAATGCAATCACGTATAGCAGGTAATATTTCCTGTATATGCTAGTACAAACAAGTGGGAAACAGCATAATCTCGCGAAATTATATAGTCCTTGTGAAGCATTGACCTCAGGTACATTCAAAGAGGAATTAAACCAAATGAGTATCTCAAATTACGTGAGGAAGAGAATCATTGAAATTCCACCACTGATATTTTAATCGGATGTTTCCACTTGCGGCTCTGCTTTTACTTTCAATGCATCTCTCTTGGGTTTACTTCATATTTAACATTCATCAAATAAAAAGTTGCCGTATATCTTCTACGCAATTTACTCTCTAAATCTGAATCAGTGAAAAGTTACTGATTCATTCAGTGAACAAAAGTCACTGATTAATGAATTAGTACTTGTTTTATGTATGAATTCAAAATTTCCATAATTACTGAAATTACAGATTGAAATTGGAACATGATTTCCAAAAATAATAAGTATACTTTATTGAAATTTGTAAACGTTATATCGGTTCACTAATTAAATTAGTAAGAACTTACTGATAATCAGTGACTAATTACTGAATTGATCAGTGAAAAGTCTCATATCACTGATTCATCAGTGAAATACTTAATCACTAATTAAATCTGTAAAATTTTCACTGATTCAAATTTAGAGATTATGGAAAGGTTCCAACATGTCATGAATTGCTGTAGTCAAGTTAATGAAGAGTGTGAGTAAATACAATTATGTTTACTCACAATTGTTCGTAGCAATCACATTTCGATTTGAGTATGTTTACTCTTGACTAATGCGCACTTTTTGCAATTGTTCGATAGGACAGAAGAAATTAAAGATAAGAATCTTGAAAACGTGGGGGCTATTTCGCATCACCAAGTTATTTCAGAATACATGCTGTATCTTAATCTTAACGAGCTGTGCAGTGTGCATTGCAGCAAGAAGGCTATAACTACATGTCGTTTCTCTTTACTATGACCATTTTGGTGCATAAACATTTGTTAGAAATGCAACTCATCTGGGGACACAATTTTCCTTGTAGAATCAATTTGTACTGAACTTACCCTTGTGCGTTAAAGAGAACCGGTTTCAATATAAAAAAAAAAAAACTTTGCCCAATGTTAATTGACTGCAAGGATACTTTTTCATCTTAGTAATTCATAGTATCATATCAATTGATATAACACAATGAAAATAAAGATCCACCTTCAGACATGGATCGTATTAATAAACAAAGGATTAAAAGGAAAGAAATGCCAGTGGAAATATTTTTATTTGAAAATATATCTGATAATCAGAATGACCCGAAAAATTTCTTTCCTTATATATCCAGATCATCGACTTCCCGACCGCGACCTTCGTTTACATTTACAGACGAGAGAGGCTGAATATTGTTCATGGCTGAATAAATAATCTTCAAATATATTTGGGTTTAATGACCTTGAAATTTAGTGTAAAAATCGTAATGAACTGTCGCATAAATAAAAGTAATTTTTTATTTGTGTAAACCAGAGGTCAATACGGAAAAGGAAATACAGGATAAAAGTGAAATAATTCCATTCTGACTCTTAAGGAAATCATCTTTCAGCGTATTCTTCATCTTGTAATTCTATATGAATTTACATTTGAATTCGATTTTAACAATTATACCCAAGTATATTAAAAAAATATGATTTATGCTCTTCGTGTAGAGTGATTGAGACATAGTACATTCTCTGAACATATTTTTTTTTTCTGACAGGTGTTCGTTTGTCGGTAATCATTTTTTTTATGAAGTTTATTATGAGCCAATCGTGAGGGAAACTAGGTTCATGATAAGTGGATTCTGGAGAGTAGTTCTTTTTTTTCAAGTTCATTTAGTCATAGATTATTTATTTCTACATTTATATTATTATTATTAATATTATTATTATTAGATGAAAACTTTGATTGGTGCGAGACTTTCCTCTGTTTAAGGCCGGATTAAGAAAACGAATGAGTTAAAATGATTTGCCAATGGCACGGGACGAGAAAGGAGAGATCGGCTTTTATGCAATCTGCCGAGTAATGACTCTGTATAACAGTTGCAGTAACATGAACACTTCAGAATCCAGACGCAGCATTTTCTATCGCTAACCTATAATGCTACATACGATTTTCTCGAAGAAGTTATCTCACTTTCACGGAATTATGCCCTTATTATTTGTGGTGCACTTCCGCCGGAATTGAAAATTGTAGTTGCATGTTCATTTTTTTAAATTTGTGCAAGAAGTTAAAAATCTGTAAATAAAGTGTGTATTACACAGAAATGACATGTGTGCAGAGCCGTGCAAAACTAATTTAGCCCCATTTAGACCTAATTATCTATTTTAATATAATTAGGCACTTGTGGGGCAACTTCAAAATTTTGCAATTTTTTTTAATGTCTTGAAATGATTTTAATCTTGTGAAAGCTCTTGAAAATTTGTAAATTGAATGAAACTGCAGAAAACGAGGGTAAAGGATCTGCATCCGTTTGGGCTAAGCGTAGATAAACGTTCGATCAATTGCAACCGACTTTCTCCCTAACTGTGAATCTCAATGACTCTTACTTCTATCGAGCCAATAACACTGTTCATTTTGTAATCAATTGCCGGCATCTAGATTGCACTCTAGTGCATGAAAGTGCCCTCAGAACACGTCCTTCGCTCTTCTCAAGGCCGTCGCGCGATTTAATTATCATGGCCATTGACAAGCGGTTGCGGCTAAGAAACCCAATACTTGCTAGAGGCTCATTAGGTCGTAATGTATCAAAAAGATTCTTGAGTGACCATTGGAAGGAGAGTCTATTCAATTTGAAGAGGTCAACCTGAATAAAAAAGAAAAGGACAATATAGAAGGTCTTTCGATTCAGAACACAATTTGAAATTTGCATAAATCTGTTGCAAGATATTAATCACTTAGTAAAAAAAAGAGCGATTTAATAGATATATGGTTAAATTGGGATAGGTTGAGTATAATTTTGGGAACAATTTACACGGAGAAAAATGGATATTAAAAAGTAATATCTAGCTATTTAACTATGGGATGACTAGATATTTAGATATAACTAGCAGACCAACATGCGCGCTACGCGCACGATTATTTATTTAATTTCTTACATTTAATCACTTTTTTTAGAGAGTCATTTCAAGAGATTTCTAGGTATTTTAAAGGATTTTGATCATTTTCAAGTGATTTTTACGAAGTTATAAAGATTTTTAGGATTATTTCCTGGAATTTTAAAAGAAGTCAAGAGATTTTCTGATTTTCAAAAGATTTTATAGAATTTTCAGGATTTGATGGAATGTATTGATATTTCTATTAATTTTAATGGATATTAAAGGACGTAAAGAGGCTTTAAATGTTGTCGTAGAATTTAAAGAATTTCAAGTGATTTTTATGAGTTTTAAAATATATTATGAGGTTTAGAGGATTTTAAAGTTTGTGAGATAATTTTATTGACGAATTTCAAAAGAATTTCTATACATATATGAATTTTAAACTAATTTGTAGAATTCAAAAGGATTTTGAAGGTTTTAGTCAAAATTTAAAGGAGTTTATGAGATTGTTCTAATTATTAAATATTTGATAGACTATTTAAGGATTTAATGAAATTTAATACGATTTCTAAAGATTTTAAGAGATTTTAATTGTTAAGAAATTCCAAGACGTTTTTATGAATTTTTATACATTTTTGGCGAATTTTAACTTGGATTTCAAGACATTAATGATTTTAATCATTTTTCTGACTTTTTAAGGGTTTCAATAGGTTTTCGGGAGTTTTAATAAATCTTAACGACTTTTAGGGTATTTCGAATGTTTTCCTGAAATTTGTTTACGCTATTAGTTTGTTTTTCTTCTTTCAACTTCAAGTCATTCAAAAGCCAATCAGGTTTGCAACAACAATGTATGCGAGATTTTCGATACATTTCGTGAGACCACTTTTTTAAGATAGGATATCTTGATATTAAAACTTAATATCCAGATATTATTATTAAAATATATAATACAAATATTCTAACATCCAATATTTTAATCTCTGGATATTAAGTTTTAATATCAAGATATTATATCTAAATATCTAGGATAGTCATCCCATAGTTAAATAGCTAGATATTACTTTTTAATATCCATTTTTCTCCGTGTAACAAACGAATAATATGATAATGAATCCCAAAATCAATACTAAAGAAATCTAGCAAGGAAGGACTTTTAACATAATGATTAAAAATGAAAGGTGTGCATTTTCAGTGAAGGTACAGTCGTAGCTAATTTGACTTCATGCGTGACACATTAATCTCCAGGCTAGATGGCATGGCGCCTCGTAAAGGTTACACTATACTCAGTACTGGTGAATGAAAGACTTCTTCTCAGACTTATTTCAATGGTTTACGGTGCAACGCTCTCGGGATTTTGTAGAGCAACTGTAATCTCTATGTAGCATTTTGAAAAAAACGCATGAACAGTTATACTTGTTGCAATGGAAGCTTATCACTTTTTTGCAGATCTTAGAAGCTTAGCTTTTAGGTATGAAAAGAAGTTGTAGCATTTCATACTTACATCCTACTAAACTATTGAAGCAGTTCACTTGCAGTCGATCGTTTTTACCCATAAAGGAGATTCCACTCTTTTTCCTTTGAGGAGCCTTATCTACGAGGAAAGAGATAAATAAGTCTAAGGCCTAAAGTAGTTCATCGTGATTTTTGAAAGAGTTGAATTGATCTTTCCGCGGAAGCGATTAGTTGAGTTTCCCAGGTCTTTCTTCAATTATCATAGTTTTATCTCGTGAAATTCTAGCTGTTATTGGGCCTTTTTTAATTATATTTTTTATTGCATGATGGTCAGCGAACAAAGAGAATCGTAGCAGATAATTAGCGTTCGTAATGTGTACAGATTTTTTTCCATGTCTTCCTTGATTTAAAATAACGGATCACGAGACTTCAGGTGCCTGTAATCGTTATTATACTGGATAATCGTAAGAGAATTGTCGTGTACCTGTTAGGTTTTCTAATTACGTTTTCTAATCCCACTTTCTGTAAGTGATTATATCGACATGAGGCGCAATGACGATTTCTGTCATCAGAGTTGATATTACTGAATAATCTTCTGACCTAGATTTGATGCAAAATCTTGATTTCTGAAACAAATATGTTTTTATATTCTAGTGTAATTATTTTTCTAATGGCAAGCATCATCGATTGAAACTTGGCCTTAGGCTAGTGACCTTCTTTCTACAATTTTTTTTTAATCTTTGGATTAAAAGTCAAAAAGAAAATGTAAATAACTTTTTATATTGTCTTTTTTCAGGTAGGCTAGCAGCAATTCTTTTTGGAATACTGGCGCTCACAATTGGCATCATTCTTAGTAGTATACCATGGGTAGATTATGTTATTTTAAGGGTGAGTAAATTTTTACATAAGCTAATCTTCTGAATGTATGTGTAATAGCTTATAAATATCTCGTAAATATGATTTTATAATTTAGTAATTATTAATGCAACATACTTCAAAGCAACTAGTTATACAACTTTATATGAATATATAAATCAATATAGATAATAATTTTAGAAACCTGATAAATTTATTTTGAATTTAATCATGTAAATATGCAAATTACAATGTTAATATGATTTTATTGATTAGAAGCATTCCTATTCTAAATTTCGATATTTAATATGCAGGATGAGCATTATTAAATGGTTCATGTTTCTCGAGCTCGGAATCCATTGACCGATAAACTCACCTAGCGTGAACGACTATTACAGGCCATTTGAGGCGTGCACTTATCTGAATTGTAATACAAACTATATGCGAGAGGCGTCAAATGACAAGAATGAAATGCGGAAATCGTTTTCAATATCGCGACTGCTTTTAAGAATTATTTCGAGTTATTTACGTAACGAGTTTGTTTCCAATTGAATAACAAGCTATAAATTTGTCTGTTTTCTAAAGTAGGTTTATTATTTTATTAACCGTAATTCAAATCAGTAATGAGCTCGTTGAGTGGAAAAGGAATTTATTTTGAATGGAATATGTAGGTAGCTGACGTTTAGAGTTATTAATGTTTTATTTTCATTATTCAACAGAATATAATCATATAAAATTAATTAACTTAGCTTAATTTTTTTCAGCAATTGAGATTGTGGAATGGATCCCTGTCTTTTCAATACTGGCAGAAGCCCGGTGTTGTTCGTCTGACCAAAGTGTATATATTTAACGTGACAAATTCTGAAAACTTCTTAAACTTTAACGAGAAACCGAAGCTGCAAGAAGTTGGACCATTTGTATACAGGTAATCCAGTTAATATCTGATAAAATGTGAATAAATTATTACGAACATGACCCATTTATAGAAAAGAATATTCTTTGATTTTTCTGCATTTTTTTGAATATTTGCACTGAGAAACTCTGTGTTAGAAAAATTACTTGCTATCGATATTAGTAATTTTTTTAACATAGAGTTTCTCAGTGTGGAATGTAAATTGTAAATGTTCAGTAAATTCTCCCGGTATTTTTTCACTAGGTGTGGTAAATTTTTTAAGACTCACTGTTAATAGAAGAGGAATGCTTATAAAGAGGGCAAGGAAGAAATTAACGTAAACTTAAGATAAGAAAAATGTATATAATTGTTAAAAGAAAGCTTAATCAGATATATTGCGATCTTGAGTGGATGAAAGAAAGATGGTATGTAGCACATCTTTAATGCCAATTGCACAGCAAGTCCATTATGCATTAAATGAGAATTGCTATTGGAACCTGCATTTTCCTCACAAGCAATTTAGGTCGATTTCTACATACCTTTTGAGATATATCTTTCATTTTCTTTAAATATGAAAAAAATATTTCAGGGAATAGTAAAAATTGCACTCAATTAATTTCCAACTAGTTGATATTATCCCATTATACGAAATAACTATAAAGTTGATTTCTTAATTTCATAAACTGGCACCTTGGGACCTATTTCAATATTCACATGAATTGTTTCCAGATTTTCTTATGGTACTTAGTTCTAATAAAATCGTTTGAATGAGGAACATTATTTTATAATTGCCGTTAGTCACGAATGTTGCAATATTATCGTGTAATTAAACTCCGCTACGTTTTCATGATTTCATAATTTATCAGGTACATTAAATTCGTAATTATTTCAATGCAATGCTGCTTGGTTCACTTTGCGTGTTGTGATACAATTGCCAGGAAAACGAATTTATTTATTCAAGGGTCAACGAATAATAATTGTATGCTTAAAACAATTTTAGATTAATTTTTTAATAATAAATTGAAAATTGGTTACATATCCTTTAAGTACATTTCCTCGTTCCATTTAGGGGAATAATAATGTACATGAATCGCGATAACTTTTTGCAAATGTCAGCAGTGCAAATTCCTTAAAGGGCAAAAGAATCTAACTTTCCCTAACTTCACCGTTTCTAATTATTGGTCCACATATTTTTCCAATTCTTTGATTAGTTTCTGTAATGAAAAGTCACCCATGTTCATAATTAAGATTATATATTATCCATTATAAAACTGTTAAAACTCACTGTATAAAAAGTCTTCTCTAAGAGAAATTGATTTCATGTTAAACCTTAGATTTTACTCATCATCGCGTCTTGCAGCGAGTAAATGAAATTGTAAGTACGTAAATAGTACTCGCTTTCTACGGAAGTTTACGGCAGAACTTATGTGTGAATATTGTCGCTTGTATATTTACACACATACTTAAAAGATCCAGAGACATTACGCGACTGACGTCTCATATGCAGTCGGTATTACATCCACATGCGTAATATATTATTACGTAGTCCAGTACGATCTTACGTCTTACGTCCTGAGTAAACTGTTAGGAGTAATTCATTGAAAGAGAAATTTAATTTCGTATAACTCCTCTATACTTCACTTCATTATCTTTTATTCTTCTCGAATAAAACTAGATGTGAAGTCATGAATCAAGAATCAAGATTATAAGATTCTCCATTGTGAAAATATAGACTTCCCTCGTACAGATAATTAAATTCTCTCCAATTTATGTAATTAATTGGAAGAAATGTTCATTACCCTTTCATAATAATGGATGTTCAATTGTGTGGTTTTCTGAGTTCTTCTGCATGTAAACATGCTTCAACTAACCATAATTACAGTTGACGTAAGCACTCTTCTTCACAAAACCCATGACTGTCATAGTCAAGGACGAATAATCTCTTTTGTATATGAATACCTTTACCTTAGAACGATATTATCAATGAATGTATCGAATTTGAAAACTGGTGAAAATAGTTTTCAATGGTTTTCACTAAGGAATTTTATTTATCAAATGCACGGAAAAAATAATTGATTCAAAAAATGGAAAAAGTTTGCGAAATTTTAATAAACAGAATATCACTTTTGGACAGTTCCCAATTTTAAGAAGATTTCGTATAAATTTATCAAATAGTGGATTAGGTTTACGAATATTTCAAAAATTTTTTATAGTAAAATTTAGATAAATTTATACGAAATCTTCTTAAAATTGGGATCTGTCCAAAAGTGACAGTTATTTTTTCCGTGTGCTTGGGGAAATTCCAGAAAGTTTGCAGCAATTAGCGTCCTAAAAATTTTATGGAAAATTACTGAAGATTTTTTGCATCTTTTTCGCAAAAATGAGTGCAAAAACGAGAAATTAATCGCGTGGATCATAATTGCTAGTATACTAAAAAATTTCGATGAAAATCTACTTTTTATCAGTGTCAAGATTTTTCGAAAATTATACTTTCTAATATCAAAATTAAAACGTAATGATTGTGATTTGCTAACCTGAATTACACTTATTAATTTTTTTCTTAAATCTAAACGAAGGAGAATACATATCATTCACCAAGAAAAATAATAACAGACTGAGAATTTAGTCGGTAATAAGAGCTATCAGTCGGTATAATTTTGTGAATAAAAAGAATTACCAATTATCCTATTATTTCGTTACATTAAAGGTAAAATTACTGCGTTTGTGATATTTTTATTTTTCCTCAAAGTCTCATGTCATGCAGTTGCAATGCGATTCAGTCGAAGACCTTTCATAATATTCAGATGCGTCCTAAGATAGTCTCGTGTCCTTTACGTAATACGAGTAAATATTCTGGTAATATGCACACAAGGCGAATGAAAAAAAAATGGTTAATTCCAGAAGGAACATTGTACTGCTAATAAAGTGAAAGTAATTTCGCTGATAATCTCATATTATATACTTGAAATTTTTCCACTTGAGGGACTAAAGCATAAAGCTTAAACTGTAATTTTTAAAATTAATTATACAGCATCACAGAAAAGATTTTGCAATCATTCCAGGAAGTTTATAATTTTATTTTATTGTTTGCATAGAGAGGACATGGAGAAAGTGAACATCGTTTTCCACAACAATGGCACAGTGACCTACCAGCATAAAAAAATTTTGAACTTTGTCCCAGAAATGTCGAAAGATGCAGATCTTCGCTTATACGTGCCAAACATTCCTCTACTTGTAAGTAAACATTATAGTTCTTTCTGTTTTTAATTTGCTATGTTCCTGTCTTGATAAAGTGATCTCTTCTCTATTTTCACAATTTAGTTTGTTAGTATTATATCGTTAATCCTTGAATGAAGTTGCAAAATAATTGTTTTCATGTAAGAGAGAAAGTAAGATGTTTTATGTCCTTTCCAGACATTGTCGACACAAAGCAAGAGCCTTCCAGGATTTATCACATTGGGCATATCCATGTTCCTTAGAAGTTTGGATTTGAAACCCTTCGTTCCAGTAACAGCCCAGGAATTGGTTTTTGGATATGACGATCCTTTAATCAGTCTGGCTCATCGATTCTTTCCAAAAAATCGAAGACCAATGAGTCAGATGGGTCTTCTACTTGGCGTGAGTTTCATTTTGAAAGACTATTAAATTAATTTATTGCTGATTTATCCGAAATATCTGAAATAATATTTTTGTCATTTGCAGAGAAACGGAACGTTGGAAGAAGTGCATACGATATTTACAGGACATACAGATATGAAGGAATTTGGACTTTTAAATAGATTGAATGGATTGGACCGGTTGCCCTATTGGGATCAGCCACCTTGCAATTCGATTCGAGCTTCAGAAGGTGAGATAAAGTTATTGAAGAATATAAAATGAATTGGAATACTTTGTGTGTTAAAATACCTTTATATCGTGACATTTCTCGTTTAGGTTCCTTTTTTCCTCCAAGAGATACAACAGGAGAAGATATTGTTCATATTTGGGACAAAGATCTGTGTCGAGTCATACCAATGAAATATCGTGGTCCAGCTGATAGAGATGGAATTAGAGCCGACTTGTATACTCCAACTGATAATGTATTTGATCCTCCTAGTAATTCAACTCCAGATAATGAGTGCTTCTGTCCAGACGATCCAACAACTTGTGCACCAAAAGGCCTGCAAAATATTAGTCCTTGTCAATACAGTAAGTTTTGATCTCCCACATTCTTTTTTACGGTTTTTCAAGTGTGCAGTCTAATTATTGTTTCCAAAATCATTTGTTTTAGGTGCTCCAGTTTATCTTTCGTTTCCTCATTTCTATAAAGCGGATCCAGAAATCAAAGATGCTGTAGTGGGGATGAATCCAAAAAAAGAGTTACACGAAACTTACTTTAAAATCCAACCAGTAAGCTCCTCTATTAGTTACTATAAAGAGAAATTCAGAATATCATCTTTTAGATCGTGATTTTCATTCCTGTCGTATTATAAGAAAAAATGACTCCTTGAACCAAATAATATTTATAGATTTCATAAAACAAGAGTATCAATTTGTGACGTATGGATTTAACTATTTAGCTGGCGTAATATCTAATTATCTTACTTTACAAGGAAAAATAACAATGTAAATGGCACATGCATGCGAAAAACCTGTTTAATACTCTTTTTGAGTTTCTTGTTTTGTTTTGTTTTTTTGATGCGAGAATAACAATACATTTTTAATGGAAATATATTCATAGTAATTTCTTTGGAAATAATTGCTTCTGGAAAACTTTGTGCTGCTTTTTAATTGTATATTCCGATCTATAATTTTCTAAAGCGATCTCTATTCAGATTTATTAAAATATCAATAAATATCTATATAGAATCAATAAAATATATAATAACAAACGATACCTGTTTTTCAGAAATTAGGAGTACCATTGGAGGGAAAGGTTCGGGTGCAGTTGAACCTGAAAGTGGAGAATCAACCAAACATTGGTGCGGTGTCGAAATTTCCCGACATAGTGTTTCCAATCATGTGGTTGGAGGAAGGAATTGACGAGTTAACGCCAGCAATTAGGCGATGGATCTACCTCTCGACGACATTCGCCGATGTGGCGATCCCCGTCTTCACCTATGGTGCAATTCTAGTCGGATTAGGAACTTTGATTACAGTCTTCGTAAAAGCATATAACAACGTTGTATTAACACATGAAGCCATCGAGCTGGGCAAGAGAACCATAAGAAGAGGTTCGTCCTTCTTGGTAAATGGACAACATCGACTTCTAATGGTCAAACAAGAATCCTACGTTCTCCTCACTGACGAAGTGGACGACGGTAGAGTCATGGAAGAACTGTGATGAAGGGTCAGTGAATTCTGAAAAAAAATTCAAAACGCTTAAGTATTGTACATACCGAAACTGCAGCAATCGCTAAACGTTTTCACGTTCTTGACGAATGTATTAGAATTCTCACAAAGAATCTTTACCTGAATGTTATAATTCGTCCTACTTACGATCTAGACAAAGTTTTCTCCATTCCCTGAACGCATTTTACAATTTGTAATCTTCTAAATTTTCGAAGTCATTTAAACTGAATTTAGTGATTAGAGAGTAGAAAAGGGACACTGGGCCACGGGAAAAAAATTCAAAACACGGTCAAAGACCATGTGAGTTTTTATGCTGATCATTTTATAGCGATACATATGTAAATAGCGATAGTGACTGTGCCTTCTGTCTTCTTTCAATTTATGCCTTTTGGTTTAACAATTCATCGTAGATGTGCAGATATGAAATCTGCTTTGCTTGTTCAGGAATTTGTACAAACTTTAATCCGGCAGAGAGTTCTCCAAGTCAAGGAATGATTAAAAGCACTCATCTTTAGAAGAATCCAAAGCTGAAAATTGTGAAAGATACAATTAATTACATATAGTTAAATGAAATGAAGAATAAAATTTAAATAGAAAATCAGTTCCTTTATGGAGGTAATTTGCCGGATGTCAAATCGTTGATTCTCACATTAAAAGTTAGGGAATTATGGCTGTGGAAATAAAGCAACGAAAAACTTTTTAAGGGAAAGAATGTGGAGTTCTATCGTTACCAGGTGTGCCATTCTTTCATAGTGGCATTAGAGAGGGAAATACATCTAAAATTTAACAGACTATCTTTACAGCTAGATAAGAAATGTAAAAATTGTTCATTTTGACTTATTAATTTTCAACTACTTTTACTAAAAATCTCTGCTCTAAACTCCGTACTTTTAAGATCTTCAAATTGGTAATGTGAAAAATTCGAGAAAATACTAATTTTTAATAAAATTAAAAATTAATCTGGAATGAATTTTTGAAGATCTTAGGAGGAAGGTAGTTTCCCTCCTTTTATTCTGACCCCATTGCTTTTAGTTCGAATGATTTTCTAATGATTTTATCATTTTTAGAACACAAATCCCTTTTTTCTCTGAAACTTTGTGAACCTCCAGCTTGAAGTAACTTTTCCAGTGACTAGAAAAAATGTTCTTGTTTCTTAGGCACGACCGGCCATGAGAAAATGTTGGTGGCGTGTTATTTTTTACGAGGTATAGTAAGAAGTTTGCGCTTAACTTAGAAGTTAATTAATTAATTAATTACTAAACAAAATACGTTATAAAAGGCTGCCCTAGGGCAAGAGTAGGTGTCATACACGTGCTCGTTGCTCACTGTCTGACAGAATTAATGATAATTGTTATATTGATAGATAACACACACGAACTTTGCTCAATTCTTTATTGACTGTTATGTCGAACATGTTTAGAAAATAATCAACTTTTTTATGGGTATTTTCAAACCTTTTTTTTTTTTTTTGTAAATCTACTATTTCTCCAGTCTGTGCTTTACATCACACTGCGCTGAATAGAAAATGAATATCTTTTTATCTATCGTCCATTAGAGAATAACAAATTTTGTATGATTTTATTTGTAAAAAAATTGTAAATTTATTGTTTACGATTGAGTAATTATATCAAGATATATTAAAAATGTAGAGTTTTAAAAAAATTGTTGGTCATATATAATTATCGTCCTCTTTTTGTATTTATAAAAAGTAAAATAAAATTTAATAAATTAAGTGAACATTTGGGTTTTAGTTTTTAATCTTGAATTTGTAAAAATGTAATTAAGAAAAAATTGTCAGAGCATCGCTGTGGAGACTTGTAATATCTCAAATAAACGTTTATTTTATATTCTGTATTTTTATATTTTTAACTAATACACAATAGTCGAGAAATCTGTTATTGGAAGTTTTCTGATCAAATTAAAAATTGCTACCGTTTTTGTATTTATCATCCTTATTATCTTGCAATTCAAAAATGTATTTGTTATCGAAATGTGAGCGACTGGTAATTTGTATATTTTTAAGTAATAATAGATTTATGTGAAAGCAGTTATATGCAATGGAAAATCAAATAAATAATTAGAAATTTTCTCGATGTGTTGCTTTTTATTTTATAAAAAATATATAGCGGAAATTATGAACAGAATCTAGAATAAGTTTAACTAGCTGTTAATTTTTATTTCGGATGCTTCCCTTTCTTTATATTTATAATTTTATGGTAAGAATTGATATGAAGCGAAATTAATGTCCAGTATAGAGCAGAGATATTTTTGAAAAGTTTAGTGCCCTCCAATAAAGTGATTTTCAACTTAATAAATAATTTTAAAAATTAATCTTTTCAAGTGAGTTCGAAATCGCGTGTTTTTCGTTGCCTGTATAAAAATTTTATGGTGTTTATCTGATGAGCACTTTGCTTTCTCACTATGATTAAAATAATAGTAGAAAGCATTACCATCCAGATTTCAATTAATTTGAAAATATTTCCAATATTTCACAAGAATTTAACAAAATTTCAAGGATTGGAGTTATTTTAAAATCTTGCTAAATATTTAAATAATTTGAAATCGTGGAATCTCTTTAAATCACTTGAAATTCCTTGAAATTCTTTCAAATCTTCTATAATCTCTTGAACTTCCTTAAAATTTCAGAAATTCTTTGAGATTGATGGAAGGATAGCGAATATACATGTTTTGTATCACAGTTACTTATTTTATATTTAAGCAATAACAATACATATTGTGTAGTCGTATAAAAGGGTATCATACGGAAACTAGATTAAACATGCTTATAAAATTACATACATCATTTGATGATGATCGTTGTGATTATATACATATACATTTGTCGAATTAAACTTTGGGAGTACAAAGAGGCACTGGAAACGATCGTTTTACTACTTTCTGATTGACTAAATAGCAACCGATTAGTTGAACACTCACTCAACTAAGAATATAAGACTAACACTAAAAATAATTGTACACTGTTAAAAAATATTCCACTCAAGTCCGAAGTATTTTGTACGTGTTATACTACAAATTAAAAGATTCTTAGAGTATGCTAAAATCTAGAAAGAAAAGTTCAATCCTTCTTAAAGTCATAGTTAAAAAATGTTTGATTTGAAACAGTGTACCTTGATTTCTTGATAGTTAATTACAGAAAACGTATTTTCTTTCCCTTATATTATGCCTAATTAACTTAATTTGCTTCTTCAATTTCTAATTCCTCATGGAAAAAAATTACTGGCAAGATTAAATTTTGTGTTAATAATTCCTATTGGAAAGAATGCTCGTCTATTCAATTATAGAAACAATTGATGCATTTGATTGCATTTGCAATTTTATAGGATATCTTTCTTTTTACTCTCTGGTTTTCATCTAAGATTTGGAGTTCGGAAGTATTTCACAAAATTTGATTTGTGATTACATCTCAAGAAGAACACTACACAAACTATTCCCAATAAAGATTGTTAATATTCTTGTGTAATGTTTAGGCTTGAGGTCAGTCGAGATGATTTCGTTTCCCCGAAGAGATGTTCACAAAATATTGATCTCTGATCTCTGATCATTGATCACCATCGAAATTCTTTAATTCTAGGCTTCGTTATCATTCAGTGACTTTTTAGTAATAGAAGAGAAGCTCGAGGAACGATTATGAATTGGTTTAATATAATATCGTGCCCTCTCCTTTTCGTCTGAGATAACAGTGTCTTTCTTTTAGAAAGAACAATTCAGTCGGACCTTTTACAAGGGAGGTAGATATTGATTATCTGCAGCTGGAAGGTTGCTCTGTCTGCAGTCACAAGTTTCGCCTGGGCCATGTGTGTGTCCAGATGGCTGGATGAAACCTGGGAGTTGAGCTTCACTCTGTGAAGGAAAACTGGGACTTGCTGGTCCAGCAATTGGCGGCACGATGGGTCTACGGTTCAAACTTGTTTGTGTGATTGGTGCGCTTGGAGTTGCTGGACGAATGGGTTGGGCAGGTTGAGCAATGGGTTGGTTATATTGGGGGAAAGGTTCTGAAATTTGAGAATTGGATGGAGCTGGCTGTCCGATGGGTTGAGCTGGTTGTCTGATGGGCTGAGCTGGTTGAATGGGCTGAGCTGGGTGAATAGGCTGAGCTGGTTGAATAGGCTGAGCTGGTTGAATAGGCTGAGCTGGTTGAATAGGCTGAGCTGGTTGAATAGGGTGAACAGGTTGAATAGGCTGAGCTGGTTGAATAGGGTGAGCAGGTTGAAGTGGTTGAACTGATTGTGGGATCAGTTGTGCTGGCTGCCTGGTTGCTTGGAATGGTCTTGGTTGAGAAGGTTGGTAATCCTGGCCAGGTAAAATTGGCTGCGCTGGTTTTGAGAATGATGGATATCCAGTCAAGACTTGATCAATTTTGGGTAAGGGTGGTGACTGCATCGTTTCCTGTACCCACTGAGAGTCGATGGTTGCGAAGGTAGCGACCTGAGATTAAAAAATTGTTGATTAATATTGTTAATTAATAGTTGATTAAGCATAAAAGTTCAAACAAATTCTGACTAAAGTCCTGTTTATACTTATGAAGCTACCCCTTCCAAGAAGAGAATGTCTGGCTTGAGAACGTGTTTTCTACTTAAGAGTTAGTGTGTGTCTGACTGTAATATTCCTTTTTCACTTGGACGACTATTTCTTTTCAGTGTGTAAGAAATTTGATAAAAATGTAAAAGTGCACGACAAGTAAATGTAAGTGGACTTACCTGGTTGGTAGGAAGACATCCAGTTTCTTGGCTGTAGACACCAGTGATTTCATAGAATCCATCTCCGCGATCACAGGCCAAGGGTCCGCCAACATCTACTTGACACAAGTTGTTGCTCTGTTTTTGTGGTTTAACACAAACCAAAGAATCGTCAATGTTCAATTGAGATTCAGCATTCTGTAGTCGTTGTCTGCATTCATCTTGATTCAGAAGATCGACGTTGATGCTGTGCATCAAAGCTCCAGCAACATTCACTGAAATAAATAAAGAATTTGAAAAAAAGGTCTTTTAAAGAATAATAAAATAATTAAGTTTATAGTCTTATAGAGTTAGGTATACTCATTAAAATACGTTATGTTTTTAGTTAAAAACATATTTGGGCAAAAATTGAAGATTGAGATCAGATACTTTCGATAATCCAATTGAAAAGCAAAAAATTTCAACAGTATGATCATTCCAATTCAGTTTTGATGTATAAAGTATTCCACGTCCAAAACGAGATTCCAATCTTATTTACTACCTTGAAGAACGGTCTTTCCCCATCCAGTAGCGATGCACTTTCTCCCTGGTTTAATTACAGTACTGTCTCCAATACAGATGGTGTCAACGTGTTGATCAAGTGCTACGGGATGTTCCAAGAAGAGAAGAGCAGTGTCGTAGCTTGGATTTCCTGATGAGTATCCAGGGTGAGGAACAATTGAAGCAACCTTCACAATTTCGAAGGGCAAGGGTTCCTCATGTTTAAGTTCGTATCCCAATTTCCATTCTCCGACTTTGATTGACACATCGGAAGGATTAAGTCTGTCAATATGCAAAATATTTATTAGAAACCTAGCAATTTTCGACAAGTTGAATTTGCATAGACCTCATTATCCAGAAAGAGATTTAGAAGTTTGATATTGGGTCAAATTAAAAAAAGAATTATATGTGTGAAGGATCTAAAGCAATCTACAATTTATTCCACCATTGCCGATCAGACTTGCTATGATGTAAGTCTGATCACAGTTTTTCTAGCGCCTGATTTTTAATTTATTTTTTGCTTTTAATGAGGATTTAGTAATTATAGATTAAATGAGAATATATTTACCCATCGACACAGTGGGCGGCAGTTAAGACAACATTGGGTGACACTATTGCCCCCGAGCAGAGTAACTTGCGATCTCGACCGGAGAGAATCATTGCCTGCCATGGAATTTCGCCAAAGGCAACGTCCACATCACTCAGACTGCTCGGACGTTGGACCTTTTAAAATGAAATCAGAGCAACGTGAGACATCAGAGAAAAGAAAAGGAAAGTTTATGAAAGCAAATTCTACTAAGATATGCTTTTGGCAAACCTAAACATGCATTCATCTACGAATGTTTCGCAGCTTGACGCGCATTGATCTAATTTATATGAATTTCTATAGCGATGTCCGTCAAGTGACGAAACTGATATCTTCGACATCTTGATCAAATTGTGTGCCAATTCAGACTTTCGATTCCGTCTGCCTAGAAGCATCCGGTTTCGTTCTTTTTTGTCAACTTTTTTAGAGTTTAGTTAAATTAGTTTCCTATGTTACAGATTTTACTGGTAAATACCAAAAGCAATGTTTGTTGAGTTCAACCATAATTACAATCACAAAAAATAATTTTAATGGATAAATAATAAATTAAAAATTCTTACTTGATTTTTCAATCCGCACTGAACTCCAGGAGTGTGTGGGGAGATGATAACTGCCTTTTCGTTGGTAGATTGAGATTCATAAGAGTTCTTGGGTGGCTGTTTCTGTCCGAAGGGGTTGGTAAATGGAAAACTTGGGAGACTTGGGACATTTGGGAATTTGTCAAAGAAACCGGGGGGTTTTGGATTTACTGGAGCAGGACTTTCTGCTGGGGTATCAGCTGGAGCTTGTGCTGGAGCCTGTGCTGGAGCCTGTCCTGGAGCCTGTGGCCTTGCAAAAATAGGGAAGTTATCTGAGATGGCTTGAGTTATTTGTTCTCCACTTGGAAAAGATGGCAAAGATCCTGGAAGATTTGAGAAGTCGATAGTCTTGGAAGGTGGTGCTGATTTCGTGGGATGAGATGATTTTACTGGTTGATAAGACTTGATTGGTTGTTGACTCTTTGTAGGTTGATATTTGGTTGGTTGCTGACTCTTAGTTGGGTACTGGGATTTCACAGGTTGTTGAGGAAGAATTACTTCTTCAGAGGCGGAGGAGGGTTGAGAGTGGAAGGGTTGTTGAGGTTTGTAAGATTGTTGAGAATCAAGTGGTTGTTGCTGGTGGGTAGGTTGTTGAACTTCGAAGGTTTGTTCAGGCTGGCTGGGTTGTTGTTGACCAAAAGGTTGTTGAGGGCGAATCGGTTGGGAGTTGAAGGATTGTTGAGGAATGATGGGGTGTTGAGAATTGAAAGGTTGTTGAGGAATGGGCTGTTTAGCACCAAAAGGTATTTCAGGTTGGCTGGGTTGCTGGGAGCCAAAAGGTTTAGATTGACTTGGTAGTTGATTGAATGGTTGCTGTTGACGGATTGGCTGCTGAGGTTGAATGGGCTGTTTAGTACCGAAATGTGTTTGGCTGGGTTGTTGCGAGCCGAAAGATTGTTCGGGTTGGTTTGGGTGTTGATTGAATGGCTGTTGTGGACGAATTGGTTGAGAGTTGAAAGGTTGTTGAGGGCGGATGGGCTGTTGAGTGTTGAAAGGTTGTTGGGGGAGGATTGGTTGTTGAGGATGGATTGGCTGTTGAGTCTTCGTTGGCTGTTGATTTTTGATTGGTCGCTGAGGAGTTTTAGTTCCTTGTTTCTGTGGTCTAGTTTTAGCGATGTTCAAAAATGTTGGGAAACCCATCTCGTCAAATCCGCCGGTGTAGTTGGCTGGGAGGTTACCTGTTGGCCAGGGGTCAACATAGTTCGGGTCACGACAACACTTTCCAATGATGCCATTGTCAGGGTTCTTGCAGCTCTGTAATAAAATATTATTTTTAAGAAAGAGTCCCCAAAACGGATCCATATATAAATTTTCATATATCAAGTATGGAAATGATACAAGAGATTAATTCTTCGTGGGAATATTAAAACCTATTGCGATAACGGAACCGTCTAAATCTATTATGTCATCGATCGTTTGTTAAGAATTTAAAATGCATCTTTATTTTTCGAATAATGAATATTCTCTTTAAGGTCGTATTTCCAGTTTTTATACCGGGATGAGTCACAAGAATTTTAGATGGACAGGAGGAATAACCTTCTATCTTTATATCTTTATATGGAAATACACCAGGATAAAATTATGATTCAGAGAATTTGGATGAATGTGTCACTAGCTAAATTTTTTAAAGTTGATTAATTGGTATCCAAAATATTAATTTCAACCAAGATTGGCATGTTGTGTTTATAATATCTGAAGTGTATATTAAAATAAAATTTATGCTAAACTTGAAAAGACTTGGAACATTTCTTCAATGTAATTTGGTTAATGGAATCATCTTCGGGTAATTTGGATCTTATCATGAATGCTTTTAGCATTCTATTTAATGTTTCAGTGAAAAAATAAATAAATTCACGTATTATTATTATATTATAAATCACTCACACTCAATGGTGCTCTTCTCGTCAATTGTTGCTCGGTGAAGGTTACAGGCGATGTGCTAATAACTCCTTCCAAAGTACAGAATTGTTCTTCAACGCAAAGTAAAGCAGCAGCACATCCTACTTGAGGAGGAACTTCCGCTGCTGGTGGGAATGCTGATTGTGGTCGTAAACCAGTAGGTGATGCATCATTAGCTTCTCCTAAAATTACCCATATTTGTTTTCTTAGTATTTTGCAGTAAATAAAATCAAGGAAAAGATGGTATCGGATTTTAAGGATAATCCGGTTTTTAAAGTCCAATAAAATGTTATTTTTAGACTTACCTTCGAGTTCTGGTTCCTGGGGTGGGTGCGAGAATGCGGGGACATTGCTGGAAGGTTCGCTGCCGAGGGGAGGCAAATATCCATTGGAGTCTTTTTCATTTGGAAAAGACCCTGTGCTCAAATCACCATTATTTAAATCTTCAGATCCAAATAAACCTCCGTTGGGATAACCCGATGACGGTTGGTTTGATGATCCTTTGATAGCATTGACGTTACTACCTGTTACAGAATAACAATTTTATCATTATTATTTGAAAAAATTATCAAGTATAAGTGACGGTGATGTCATTCGATTTATATTAATCTCTCGCGTTTTAAAATACTTCTGTAATTTTTGAAAAGCAATAAAAAAAAATTTTATAAAACCACTATAGAATAAAACGTCAATGGAGGAAAAGGTCACGCCTTCATTATGCACTATTGATTTTAAAAAAATGTACAAAATAGACTGAAGAGATTCATAAAAACGTTTTTATATTGCATCTGGTTAACCTTCCTAAATTCGCAAATAAAGATGTCGTTTTTATTGTTAGACTTGTTTCTTTTAGCAGATTTTCTTGTTAAAAATACGAAATTATAAATTTAAGATCTTGAATGACTGTATTTTTTTGAAAAACATGCTTTAATAAAGAGGACAGTCAATTGCTAAATTTAGTGTGATTTTAAATCAGGATTGCAGTCCTTATTTATTTTGTCCAATATATTTCGAAGATTGTGAAACGTGTTCGACAGATTTACATGTTTGCAATGCACTGCTGCGAAAGTATTTTTGTGTACAAGGGTTAAGGACCCTCGAATTCTTACGGTGCCCTTGCTATATACATGTAAATGGCTGACGTAAGTCTCGAGGAATCCGTCCTACGAACTTTCACCGATCTTAAGGAACTATCTTGGGGTAGCACAAACAAAGAGCTATATATGTATGATAATCAATCAAACTCTTTGAGAAAATAAATTCTTCATGTCTCACTCGTCAAGTTCTTTTGAATTTATGCAAATTTAAAGATGAACTAATCCTCTAACAAAAAACAAATTCCTTCTAATGATACTTATATACGAAAAAATTATTTTACCTGCGCCAAATGCGGGAGTCCGTTGTGGGGCTGGTTGGCTAGTTTTCAAAGTACAGCAGACTTCGGTGTTCAAGTTACATTCTTGTCCCTGTAAAAATAAAAAAAAAAGTTGGATTAATAATCAATAAAAGATTGATAGAATAGTTTAATACTAGAATAATTTAACACTTGAGAAACATTTGATCATTTTTGCTGTGAAAATAGAATTGCAAAATCTTGTTTGCACATTGTAGTTTAATAAGGCAAGAGGTTGAAATTTGTGTGATAATATTTGTTTTATTCAACCTTCTCTGTCTTAATTATTCCGTAACTTTTGCGGTCATCCGTGGGTGCTTACAATCACACACTGTGTTCTCCAGAGGTTAATTTCCTTCGCAAAGAGACCGCCGGCAATCTTGCGGTCCAGAAAATAATCTTAATTTTTTTTTATATATCAACTTGTAAACAGCATTACATAAATCCTCGTGAAAAAGAGCCTCATGTAAATGTTACGATTCGGTCAAAACACTTACTAAAAACTCTTGTGCAATTTGACAATTAATTACTTTAGCTAATTAAATTTAATTTACATATCTGTTTATTGCTGACTCGACATCTCATCTTCTTTGATAAAAATAGAGAAAGAAGAGTTGGTTTATTCCGGACAAAGAGCTTACTTTAAGAATAAATCGTGAAATTAATGAACCTCGAGAAGTTGATGTGCTTCCAGGCATCTGAAGTTTCAATTAAATAGTCTTTTTTGAAGGTTGGTGTAAATTAAAATCGATTTAAATGCCGTAAGTAGCGTGATTTATGGATTAATAAAAATTCTTTAATAGAAACTGGGGTACATAAAAAAAATATTTTTCTTGCCTTTCGCGATTGTTATGTTTTTAATAAACTTATATTACTTTGTGAATATCAAGTGATGTCAGATGATTCGCAGTATAATTCGGTAGCAAGAAGATAAATAGCGTTGAGTAATCGCGCGCTGATTTCATAATATATAGCACTATGTTGGGCGCCATGTAATAAATAAATTACTGAAGGTTATTGGACGACCTTAAGTCCGTTGAACCTACACAAGGTAAACCGGTAATGTACTCGAAGAAAATAGAATATTCCAGGCAGATGTCCTTAGGGCCTCATCACACGCAGCGTGAACTAGACAGTAATTTCGACGTCTCAAGGATCATTTTTGTTGCAATAAAGAAAAATATGTAAACAGTATTTAGTCTCGTCTGCTTATAAAGATCATTTTCTCCATTCTCGATCCAGATAAAATTGAAGGTAATATGATTTTCGTAATTATGGAAATTACTGTTCACGAAAACGTATCGAGATAATCATCTTTAGGACAACAGGAAATTTCATCATGTTGACATTTTTCATCATTTAAATAGTTTTGATCGTTTCGATACTTTAAGAAATATTATGTATGTCACTTTGGTAAAGTTATGGGATTTAGTCATGGATAAATTTAATCAATGACCGACCATTGAATATAGTAGGCAAATTACGAAAATCTAAATATTTCTCATGAGATCGAAGTTCAAGTCTAACTACGTTTTTGAGATTCTATGATGTCATTGACATTATTTGCCTGTTTACGTGATCGAAAAGTACATAAAGTAATTAAAAATCTAATATGTTTCTGAAATTGGTGTTTACCTGATTAAGAGATTGCATCATGAATTTATGGGATATAAGGCCAATAATGAAATTTCAAGAACTTTGCTGAGCTACGAAATAAATTTAATATGGATAAAGGAAGTTAAACATTTTTGTGTTTTATACTATGAGATCAGTTTCAAAACTTTCTAATTAATCTAGTATTATTTGCCGATGTAAGAAATGAAATTTACATATTTGGTAACAAGATATTTTGAAAAAAGATACAGATAGGAGAAATTCAATAGAAATCGATGGTTTTATCTAAATGATGTGATATTTTATTTAGTTTTGGAAAAATAATGTTTCACAAACGCATGTACGTGTCACTATTTGGATGATTAAATAATTTCCTTTCATGTAAAGTAAAATTGATTTCTCGGTAAGGTGAAAGTCAAAAGAATGTTGAATATTGATTAGTATTCGAATTGATATATAATTAATTACCTACCTAGACAGGACATTTTTATAATATTTCAGTTAATGTTATAATCAAAAGGAACCAAGTTTTCATTCTGTGCTAGTTGCAATTATGATTATCATATTTTATGCTAATGAAAATCCATGACAGGGATCTTGAGCTTATCACCGAAAATCAACATGACAGTTTGGGTTTCACAAACCGTGTATAATTAATTTTTATTTAAATTATATTTTTCTGATGTTAAGTTTCAAATTAAATTTTGCAAGTCAAATTATTTAAAAAGACTATTATAAGATCATGTTCATCTTCTCTTGTGTCTATTATGCGTGTATAAATTGATATTTTATAAAACTGAATTTAGACATGAAATGTAAAATATGGTACAAGGCACTCAAGTTTTCCAAAGATTCTAGTTTAAATTGGAATTATAGAGTGGGCAAAATGCCGAATTTGAATTATAGCAACCAGTTTGTAGAATGTAAGGGTCTTTAGACCGAGACCTTTTAAAAAAGAATTATACGGTCAGTGGGACGGAATAATATAGCTGTGGTCTCTTCTTAAATTAGGAAACCTGAATTTTATGATACACTTGAAATCCTGTCTGAAGTAAAATATTTTAGGCCGCTAAAGAATGACCTCGGCAGATAAATTTCAAGCTAAAAGAAGTGAGAAATGGAAATTAAAATTGAAAAGCGAGATTTCTGTATAAATATGAAGTGTAATGAAGAATTACTAAAATTAAAATAAAAGTGTCAAGGAATGGGTTACTAAACGTTCATTTCCTTTCCTAAATGGCTCATCATGTTGCGCCATCGGTCCGGTTCGCTTCCCATCTCGAAATCGTTGGGATTGATCGTAATCGCGTTCGATTGCATTATATTTACGTTTATAGCCCTACACATAGAAAGTTGTTGTTTTTCACATAGGGTATGAGATTTGCTGTCATGAGAGAGCATAATAGTGATTTGTAATGAAAGTAACTTGGCATCAAAGAGAGTCAAAGGCGCCAAAGCCAAGAGCCGAAGAGTATTTCATAATCATTCGCACCAGAGTACCATCTGCTGACATAATGAGCGTTTACGAAGGAATCACGGTTGCGTACGTTTTATAATGTATGCATTATTACGATGTTACCTGGCCACCTATCATACGAGCGTCCTAGTGTAAGATCGTAAGGATGCTGCTCACGATGGCACCAGTGTGGGAGATTCTTCCTGATTGGACCATCGGCTAGCACATGACATAACATCACTTTCGCCGATCTATCACACTTTGCCTGATGTACAAAAAAGAAATGACCGTTTGGATGATCCCTGACCCTGAGTCTTGTTCGCGGCTTCAATTTTCACTTTAGCTCGATCACTATCGAGATCTCAAAAATTTTTTACCAACAATTATTGCCAAACGAGTTCTGACGTGATTCTAAATATAACCAATAAGGAAGTATACAGAATTGCTGTTCAAGATTTAAGAACTCTTTGTTCTGTGACAATGCCTGCCAAGAATACTTAACGTCTTTACGAATTACAATAGATAGAAGATCAATTATGTAAAGCTACGTGAATTAATTTCAGATATTTCTCAATTTTTTAAGTGTGTTCCAAATGATTGTAGATTTCAAGTTTGTAACTCGAGTCTAAAGAAACTCATCACAACTGATGAATGTGTGTTTTTTTTTTTAAATTAATAACACGGGTTACAATGTTATATGCAGGAAGAGAAATTTCACTCTTTCTTTTAAGTATCTCTAAACTTAATTAAAGTTTTTTGAACAAAATTATTCCACAGCTTGACCATTTCTAGTTGTAATTTTTTCAGTGCAGACCCGTTACAAATTTTGAAGAACACTAATAAGTCATTTCTTAATCTTATAATTAAGCTTCAGCCCCAAGATATTTTTAATTCGGTACACTTGTCTTTTACATATTTCACGAGAGTGTTATTACCATACCTCATACCAATCTCCGATGCATATGATTGACATAATTTTCACCCGAAACAGGATCAGATTATAGTAGCATGTGTACAAAATTAAATGAGTATTTTGTAAGAAGCTTCACCAACCTTGTGTTTAATTTTTTTTTCTTATGCGAAACATTTTCGGGCACAATTGTACCTTCAAGGCCAGGAAAAATGAATAATAAATCACGATTGCAGATACTGATAAATTCAACGAATGGTGCATAAAACATCTTTGAGTTTTAAATTAAATATCACTTTGAAATGCTACGTCAACAATAAAGTAAGATTATCAGTTTCAAGTATTATATTGAGCATCAGCAAATAGAAATTGTGAAAAAAAAACTTGTAGCTTGGTGTCATTTTCTGGATGTCATGAATCAAGGACCTTTTTTCAGATACGTGATCGGACCATGGAATCGCGTTTAAATTACAATCTTCAGGTCTTTGGTCACCCTGCAAACACATTCCACTTTCTCCAGCCCATTTACCATTTTATTAACTCAAGCATCTCGTTGCACTGTAACTGGTATAATCGCATTTTGAAGGAATGAAAAAAACTCGCATTCTTTTCTAAAGAAAAAAGCCCTCACATCCTCCTCATCTCTTTTCAAATCAGCACAACTGATTGTGAAATAAGGTGCAGTGAATACAAGTGCGAAATTAATGAGCGCGGGAATAAAAATGAGTCTAACAAGTTGCTTTTCTTATTTTCACAATTACAGCCTTTGATAACATTTCCCTTGTAGAAAATGTTAGCAAATAGTTGACGAGAATTAAGAAACTTCTTCAATTATTGCATTTTACATTGAACTGATTGCACAACGTTTGTTTTAATTTCAGTGACGCAGGTTCTTTCACTGATCGCTTCCAGCAAGAAATCGATCGCATGTAAAGAAATTTACGTGCAAAGATATTCGAAGAATTTCTTTTTATTTATGCAAATGTCAATATGAGTAAAAATTAAATTAAAAAAAAAAAAAAATAAGATGTTTAAAGTGAGACAGCTACCTGAAATTAGTGTTGTATTCATCGTTGAATTATGCCGACAATAAATGCGAGATTGTCACGTGGGAGTTATGAGGTCGGAGGTACCCAGTAGCTAAAAGCCAAGGGGCGCCCATTAAAATGAGAAAACGCAATACCGGTTTAGCCAATATAATCATTCTCGCTGTCTTAATTAATGTAATAAATTTGATACATACTAAAAGCTAAAATTTTATAAAACGGTGAAATATAGGTGTGAAATTTCTCCACATTAAGTATTTTAAAAAATCATAGATTTCAACACACTTCCGAAATTTTTATAATAGTTTTAATTTAATAATTTATAAGATTCAAATCTTGTATCAGAAGGTCACTCAAAGGTATTTTTTTATAGCTTTCGAATATTTTAAAGAAGATCAAGTTGAAAACCGGTCGATAAGTTGGTAGATACCAAAGTTGATAAGAATCAATCCTGAAGGTCGCTTTAGCAAGAATTTTCAAGTATTTCACAAATTTCAATATTTAAGATCCGATGGAAAAATTTCTTTGCAAGCGGATTTGACCAAAGATGGAGGGACTATGCAAATTTAGAATCGCGAGAGAAAAATGTTTAATTGTGTTGAGTAGTGGTGTTTATTGCAGATCCAGCTTGTAAATGATCTCCTAGATTCTAAGTCGTTTCGCTCCCACGTGCGTTTTGCAATTATTTTATAATGTCCTAATACTTAATACGGACTATTGTGAATCACACAATGAGTAATAAACACTCACTAAATTAATACCGCAATACAGAGATTGGGGCTTCGCAATCGAAAACAGGATTACGAAATCTATTTATGTATAAATGACAACCATTTTTTTATAGACGCATCATTTACTCGCGAGTCCACTTAATTTCCAAAATTCAAAGTGTCCCATTTAAATGATTCATAAGCACTTTTTAAATAACGTCACAGAACATTCCTTCAAATTTGAAAGTCTAAAACGAGGCACGTGACTTTGGAATTTAATTTTATTACTCGTATCGCTAAAAACATACAATATTCGAAAACGATAATTAGTATTCAGTTATTTTGCTAATGAATTAATAATCCATAGATTTGTCCTTCTTTCATCAGATTTTTTTCGATATTTCGTATTTCGTAGACATTAATTTGTTTATTATGGATTTATTGGACCATATAGAAGAAAAACACGAATGCATGATTGGCAAGAAGTAAAAACACGATTTGGGGAAAAAAGTGGGACGAGGATAGTCCTTCAAATGAAAATGAAAGTAAAGAAAGTTGGATATCAAGTTCTGACAAATTGACCCGTGTATATCGTATAAATTATGGTGCAATCGATGTTAAATTCTATGGGTAATACTTTTGAGCCAGTTAGTTAAAATTTCAGACTTGAAATATGTTTTTCGTTTCATAATTTATTACTCAAAGTGTTGTTTTTGGTGGCGATTACTTTTGGCACAATATGTGAGAGTAGAATACTTATTATGCAAATGCAGATTAGTTTGATTGAGATCTGATAATGTTATTCGATTTGCGAAGCGTGCCAGATGAATTTCGAAAATCATGGCTTGCGTAACTCGATTCAGTAGCATCATTAGACATTCGAATGAGCTCGATGATAGGAATGAGACATTCAAGACGTAATCGACACTCGTTTCTTTTCACCAAGAGCAATCATCAGATTAACATATGGATTGATCTTTTCTATCATACGCGTCATCAGCCAAAACCAACCCATGACCTGTTATCATAACCAAGTCGAAAGGTCTTGGAATGCCCCCCCCCCCCCATGACGTAATCATATCTACCTTGAGCCTCAATTCATTTTAACTGTGTGAACTTTCACTCCAAAGGAAAAAAAAACACGAATTTTCGGACCCGGCGCCAAGAGCTCATACCAGCAAATGATTTCCGATCGTATGTCATTCCTCCGAGACATCGGATTCTCGAACATTACGAAAGCGAAGAAACCATTACGGAAATCATAAAAATGGAATTACGGACATTCCTTTTTGCCGGCATGAGACGGTATAAGTTAACCAAGTTAACTGAACTTCTTTTATTGCAGAAGTTACAATAAAATCAACTTTTTATTCTTTGTGTTCTAAAAATATCTTTCGGGATGCTGCACTTCTTTTTGTTCGTTGATTATTACACATATGAAAAGAAAGTTTTTAATTATCGTATAATTTCTACATGGTTTGATATGAAAGAAATGATTTTTTCGACTTCGAGGAACAAAATTAAAAAGAAAGCATTAGTACTTATTAGCATTAGTAGTATTTAGCATTATTTATTAGCATTACTTTACATCTCGAACTGTGAGACGCCTATAGAAGGAGAAATAAATATCAGCCGCGACATTGAAAATTCTGAGAATTGATTTAAAAATAAAATTATTTCAAGAATCATTCTAGAGGTGCAACGGAAAGTCCTAGTATCGAAATGGGTTAGTGGCTTTTAATCTGCATAACGATTTCGATTGTGCGATCATTCATTCTTACGTCCTCCTACAGGATGTCTTTGCACGAGTTTTTGAGCCCAAGGCCGATTTTCTGAATTGATTCACGAATTGCTTCCATTCATACACCTACTATGATTACATTTAAGGATGTGACGTATAGCGAATGACATGTCTGCCTTCACAGCCTTCAAGAATTCAAGGAATTCAAGAATTAGGTTCTTTCAAAAGCCACTGGTCCCAAACTATCGATCTTTTAACTTTAATATATCTTTCTCTGAAATTTAAGCCTCCAACTCCCTCTTCTGAGTTGCGCAAATATCACGATTATACGTGAATTATTCTAATTCAAGTCGCCTGAGCCTTACCTAATGATGCAGAAGTTAACCGCGATCGTTTCAGTATAAATGCGAACGAAATAGAAATTCCGCTGTTGAGTTTCAATTTAAACGATACACGGATGAATTGTATGCTAATTTATGCTAATCCTCGGTGAATGAAACGTCATTAAACCTTTAATTGGTAGCGTCCAAGATGTTACTTCGATTGCCTTTTTAATTAGGAGCAGTCCCTTTCCGACATAAGCAAATTAAAAGTTCTCTCTATAGACATTGATAAGAACCATTACAAATCACTCAAATAAAAATGATTGTTTATGGGAAAAGATAATTCATGTAAAAGATGATTATATAAAATTGATGTACTCAAAAAATTCAACAGACTCCCCAGTAGTCTCACAATATTATATAAATTTTATATAATATTTTTCCTACATAAATTATGTGCATTTTACGCACACAGTATTTTTTGTTTGATCGTTAGTTTGTGATTCCTCTCATCATAAAATCATTGGAGTTTGAACTCTGAAGAATTCCTTTGACGAAAAACATCCTGGATACTTTGTACCGCTTTTTTAATATTCAAATACCGAAATGTACCGTAGTCTTAATATCAAATATTAAGATCCTGGATCTTGGGAAAACCCCGGCGCCTCAATGTGTCTATTATATAGTAATAGATCATCTCTCATCTGTAATTGGACAAATCCCTGGCAACTAACAAGTTTATACTCAGTTGTTAACTTCGAGGATTAAACGATTCGTAGGCAAATGGAATGATTAACATGCACGCATGATGACGCATACAGGACAAGAAGAACGACGGATCCGTGAGTTATTATTGACTTTGCGGATTTTTATTGAGGATTGTTTAGCTTTCGACACAACCAGCTTATACATAATTTACGCGATACTCAGTATTTTAGTCGTGCAAATATGGTTGTAAACAAACATAACGAGATTTGGGCGGTGCTTACAGATGATGACTATTCTTTAAAGTCCTTGATAAAGATAATAGACAACATCCGTAATCGATTCATTTTTTAATGGATAAGTAGGATTGACTAATATTGACAGTTAAAGGAGGTGAAGGTGAAGAAATATTTACTTTAAAATAAAAACAGCTAGAAAAAGATTTCTGACCTATCCTACAAGTTTGTCTATACTTGCTAATAATTTTGGATCGAGTGCCATTCTTCAGAATAAGTATCGAAAATTAGCATTTACAGACGGTGTGTGGGTGTTCAGAGATTAATTTTCGCTTGAATAATCCTGAGCGTAAAAATTCTCAGTGTGCTAATCCGGGATTCTCCAGTTCGGAATCAAAGGTCTGATTGATTAATCGACGATTAAACAAAAATGATCAAAGATGACTCAGTCAATTATGTCACGATTATAGTCGAATTATACTGAAGACGATTTTTAAGATCAGATAAATATAGAATTAACGTCACTCACCTGGGGTTTGATTTGTGCCGATCCTTTCTGGCTTGTGTATCCATTCTCGCAGAGATGTTTGGCAACGCAGATTTTGTTTTGTCCATTGCAACTGAAGGTGAGGCCACCTTGAAGTTCGAAGGGTTGTTGGGGGAACTGGTTGGATGAGGTTGGGAAATCAAGAGTCTCTTGATTACTTGGGAAGAGGTCTGAGGTCTGCTGGGTTTGTTGATCAGTTTGCACAGATAAGGGGGTCAAAACAGCGGATCCGGATCCGGGTTTCAAGAATGGGTTGGTTTTTTCAACATTAACGGAGATGGGTCGGCTGGGTTGGGGTGCTGGGAATGTTGGTGCTTGAGGCAGATGAGAGCTCTGGAAAAGTAAACGATTCTCGATGAGAAATTAGGTAATAAGTAGAGGCAGATTGTTAACAAGTAGTGTTCATCAAAATATCAACAATTAGAGCCAAATTAGTGTCAATTGATCAGACAGTTCATTGTAATATCGTTAGATAATATCAATTGTTAGAACATCATAGTGTCAGACAAAAGATCAAAATCTTGATGAAAACATTACAGACTATGGCATTCATTATAAAATATAGACAATAGACTATAGGTTCCTTCATAAGATCGTTATCAAGATGATTAGAAGACTGTGAAGAAAGATGAGACATGATTAAACTTACGGATCCGGCAGATGCAGAAGCTTGGTTCAAGAATGGATTGGATGGAGCAGAGACAGAGATCTGGTTTCGTTGATCTTTGGCGTGAATGTTAGCATTGCCTTTCTGGAGATCGAAACTTGCAGATGCAGTGCAACCAGCAGGTCCACATCCGGTTTGTGATTGAGAGCTCAAGAACGGGTTTCCAGATTTCTTCTCGTAGTAGTAGCCGCTGTCTGCAGATGTTTGACTTGCTCCAGAGTCTGCTCCTTGGAGACGATTGATTTCATTTGCAGCTGAATCAGATCCAGAAATGGCTAAAGATCCAGTGTTTGAGAAGTCGATTTTAGCAGCTGCTTCTGCTCCCGAGCCTGGAATTAGGTTGATGGGAACGGAACCACTGAAGGATCCAGATGAGAAGCTGGTCTTCTCGGCGTGGCTGCCTCCAGTTGATGCAAAGTTAGATGCCTTTTGGCCAATGAAAGATTGACCTTTCAAGGTTCCATCGATTTCTACGGTTTGTTGATCAGATTCACTGAAGCTGTTTGCATTTGCGTTTGAACTCGCTTTTTTGTAGTGGTATCCGTCTGCCTGGAGTGAACCATCGGGGATGTTCGAATAGGGGAGTGCATTGGCCTGGAAGACCAATGCCACTGCAATCAGCAGCATTAATGTATGATGCTTCATTTCTAAGGACCTGAAAGATTAAGAAAAAAAAATTCTTGTTGAATGTTGAAGAATTCTAAAGTATTGAATGTAGGAAAATAATTTCATCTTGAAATTTATATCCTTGGCTTTTATGGGGTACACTTGTTTCAAGCATTTCCTTCATCAATAAAGTTCCTTTCGACTCTTTAACATTTACCGTCTGGCATTTATTGAAATTCCATTTTCAATTCCTTGATCATAATAATAAGTTATAATCAAATTTTCTGATTCAACAATGAATTGAAAATTTGTGATTTACAACAAGTTTAAATTATGCAAACTCTTTTGAATTCTCTTACGCAAGAAAGTTAGAAAAAGTGGATATAAGGAAGAACCAAACTAGAATTTAAAGGAATGGAGATTAAAATGTCTCATCGTGATTCAAGCGAGGGTTCGTCTGAACTTTTTATGGAAAATTATAATTTGATGACATAATGGACTGGGCAGAATCAAAGTTGTGAACTAACTTGTATTCTAAACTTAGAATCACAAAAAAATTTAGGTATGCACATATAACTACTTTTTCCTTTTTTAATCAAAACTGATCATTAGTCTTTTGTTAAGGAATCAATTGGAGAAAGGTATTAATGAGAGTTTTTATGATAAGTTTAAGTGATAAACTTTGATAATATCTTGCTGGAGAATTTAAATAGATAATGAAAATTGGTGGTTGCCATTTATTAATGTCTTTATTTATGAACATTAATGAAGGCTCTAGGATTTAATAACACAAGAGATGTAAATATATTAGAATTTTTGCATAGATAATAATCAAACTTAGTATTAAATCATGGAAACTATTAAATGACAAAGATCATAAAGTGATGCCTCTCGGTATGTCTTGATTGTGTGGTTGACCGTAAACTAGACGCTACTTTCAACTCTGAAAGACCTCGCTCTTGAATATAATGGAATGTCATTGCGCTCACGTATTATACACTCTTACATATTCTCTCACGTAATGTTACCCATTGTATTAGAGATTTTCAGGAGATAAAGAATTCATGTTTACATTAATGCAGATCAGACAGTGTATCATCAACTAACAATTTGCTGCAATAGGAACCTTCACAATAATTAAATTTAATCATTGATTACATCTTCAATTTTAGATTCGAAATAGAAAAATTAAAGCTTCAATTTAAAATTTTGAAATACCATTTTATAATCTCTTAAAATATTATTCATTGTATTGAAGAGTTTCAGTTCCTTCACAAAAATGAGATGTAATCAATGATCACATCTTTCAATCTTAAATTTGAAGATTAACTCATTAATTTGGAATTTTAATTTATGTTAATTTTTAAACATGAAAACATCTCTAGAAACTTGAATGACCTTTTCCTTAATCAAAAAGATGGTTAAGAGTGTCTTTTTTTTGTACAGGAGAGAATTTTGAACATGAATAAATTTAGAGTGGTTCAAAAAGATCTATAACACATGTATAGTAAGGATTGCCATATTGTAATCTACTGAATGCCATACATATAACAATGTTTACCATATAGTATTGGAATAAATCTATAATACGACAAAGAAACTAATTAGCTGAATTGTAAACAAAAGTGAGCCAATAATTCCATGAAAAAATAATTCTTTGAAATTTTCTGATGCCAGCCACGTGAATTACCGAAAATGGATTGCCGGTAATTAAAAGTCACCACAAAGTCCTGATAAATTTTTGCACTCTGACTGTCAGGCTCTCCTATTAGGGACTATTATTAATCAGCACGAATGAGATGGAGCTTTGGCACACTAATTGTACATGATTTAATAATAATTATTCACTCATTGGAGAATAGAAAAAGAATAGACAGTCTAGTCGAAAGGTCCTTCACTGATGTTTACTCAATAATCACTGGAGCATTCACCAAACACAAGAGATTTCTTTTTAACACCACGGATTCGCGAAAACTTGAAATTCGAACCGCGTTTGAATTTAAGTGTCGGATGATCCGCACGATGTTGTTGAGTCTCGTTACCTGCACGATCCGTGGTGCATACGAATCGAATCGAAGGTGATACACCTCCTACCGGACTATATACCTTGAGCAAGGCTGACTGTTACTCACCTGATATACGTGTCCTCTCAAAAATACACGTATGCGTGGCTTAAAAGAAAGTCAGGGTGACTGGCGACGCCTCCACATTCCGGCTTCTCTTATACCATCCTCCGACGATGGGCATCCCCACTATATACGATTGGGCTCCTCCTGTCCTTCGATATCCTATCCTGGTCACTGTCGTCTGTTTGCGTGGTGGTCCATTCTGATAGAATCGCGGATTCCTCATTTGAAATCTCTTTTACCACATGCTAGAAACGATTCACCATTTTGACATTCTTGTACTCTAATGATAATGATGTTGATGATGAAGATGGTGGTGGTTGTGCAAGGAAACATTGCTCATTTCAGAAATCAACAGGGTCGCACCACTTTCGTCCTTTTCCGGATATAAGAGAGGATGAAGGTAACGCAATATGAATTGCGAATATCCTCCGACTCATCGAGTGTCAGAAACTGCGACCTTGATCGTTATGTGTATCACTCATCTGGAAAAAACACATCATGGTTAGCTATTGGTATTATGCAATGGAGGAAGAAGGACCATAAGGTAATAGTTTCGAACCCGGATTCGTGCAAGGATGCTGAATATGAGAACATTTTTAAGGGGGTGTAATTTTTTAATCAGAAAGGGTTCTTAGGCTTTCGAGTAGAAAATGATCCTCAATCATTTTTTTATAAGTATGTATGAAAGTGGTATCGTTAATTACTTATATTTTATCGAAAAGAATTTTCATTTGGAATCGATACTTTCTCATCTTCTATCTTCGGAATGGAAATAATTATGTAAGGTTTTCGGCGACGAATGTCTTCAATTTCACTACATGCAATGATAAAATGATTGATGCAGGGTTTAGAATAAATATCGTTTAAAAATATAGAGAAGTAGATGAGCTTTTAATTTTCATATTTTTTTGCAGACCTGGTTACATCAATCAATCTACCGTCGAACATTAGCGTTGTGAGATAAAAAAGAAAGAGTTTAAGACCGGTAAGTTAATGGATTGATAGACTATTTGGAAAAAATATAACGGGATCTTCGTAACGGAAAGCAATGCATAAAAAATAATTAACATTATTAGTATTTAGTTAAAATTCTGGACTTTTTTTTTTCATGCACGGTCGCATTTTTTTTTATTTCATAATATAAAAAGTTGGGGAGAGTAATTTAATTATGACGCTGCACGAAATCTATAGGTCAGGACTAAGTACACGTACCAATTAAATTATTAGATAATTTTTACATAATAATAGTACATTTCAAAATATAATATAACGATGGAAGCCTTAGGCAGAAGATTTAGGCAATGATTGGCTGTCTATATTAAAAATATTCTTATAGAAAAACTATATACTAGCAGTCAATAATAACTCTATTAAAACTTTTTCTAAATAAAGATGCCTCAGCTTAAGTTAAAGTGAAAAGGAAATTATAATTCACTTATTTAGATAACAGTTTATATACGATCACTACTACGAATTGATGCTGAGAAATTCTTAAAGATGTTACCAAGAATATCTTAAAATTTTTAATAACTTTGAAAACCATTAAATAAATTCAAAGGTTCAGATGAAAATAAATTAAATCGATTAATAAAGTAGCTTAGTTAAATGCAAATCAGCATTAAAAAACTTTCTTTATGTTGATATTTACTATTACTTATTTGTTTACTTTATGATTTTACTTATTAACTGTATCCGTAATCTGTAACAGATTGCCCTATTGCAACTGCAATACCTCGTAATTTCTTTAATTAGAAAATAATCAGGGAAAAGTCAAGGACTTTACATTCTTATTGTGTTAGTTTAATTTAAAATTAATTTATAATTTTAATTTATGTTTAGATGTAAACATAAAATAAAATAAATTGAAATTTGTCATTAAACTTGAAGGAATGTATTTTATTGAGAATGAAGCAACCAAAAATTTGGGACTAAACTTTATCAAATTTCATTGATTTAACATTGCTAAATAAAGAAATCGACTTTCTACATATTCGCCGCGCTTTGCCGACAGTTCAGGATTAAAACTAATGCCTTTTACAGAAATCTGTATACGATTCAATCGAGTCTACATGGGAATTTTCACGCATAATCTAACAGAAAAAATGACGTAAGGGACAGGTTTTGGAACAAGCGTCCTCTTAAGAGAAAAATGGTCCGTAAAAATTGTCTGGTCGCATTCCATAAACATGATTATAACATCGATTATAAATCTTCTTGGTATTTCTTACTAGCATTATTAATATGACTACGATTTAAAATCTGTTATGATTGCATTACACCAGTCCTCGTAAACATAACAGTTATGAATTATGATGTCAATTTTATACTATATATGAGAAAAACAAGATATTATCTTAGTTAAAAATTAATTTCCTAAATTATTAAATATAAAAAGAATAATGTATAGGAAGTTTTGAAAAATAGTTATTATTAATCACAAATCACGATAATTATTTATAAACTACGAGACGTGTTGATTGATTCCTACTATTGCGTTAATGTCAAGGTCGTTCAGAGGTGTTAGAGGTTTTCCCACAAAATTAAACTCTTTCGTTTTTCGTTTATACAGACTCATCTATCTTAATTTGATCAATTTCAAGGTTTTTTTTTTATAAAAATAGAGTGTCTAAATATTATAGATATAAATATAGAAACTAAGAATAATATTTAATTGAAAATTTTTCTAGTCAAGTATCTGCATTGAACATTATAGCTGAAATCACCATAGAAATATTTATGGTCAACATGGGACTACTTTAAGGTCAATAATAATAATCATAACAAAAAATTGTTGTCGGCAACTAAGTTTTTCTCCATACTAATAATGCATATGAAATTATGTATACACTTGAAACTTTTTTTCTTCTAATTTATTATCATCATAGTATTAAATGCCAGTAGCTCGTTGAAATATGATGCAACAGAAATATTACAAAGTAAATTGATTAAGAAAAAACGAATCTAATCATGACTAATGAGAAGGGAATGACTTCTTTAATATCTGTTTAGTCCAATAGAACTTGGAATTCGCATCGAATTATCATTATAAAATGTCTGAAGTAGGAATCAATGACAATAATTTAACATTTTACGCATGCTACAGTGAATTATTCGTATTTTCATAGTAAAAGGCCTTTTATTACCGATAGAGCAAATAATTATATTTCACGGGATTATGCGTACATTAATTACAATATCGTGATGAAATTTTGAAAAATAATAATAATAATAATAATAAATAATAATTGACTAGTGTCAACATTCAAATAAAAAATGTTTCTGAAAAATTGTTAATAAAAAATATCAGGTAGACATATCCTAAATTGTTTTCTATTACAAATTTTCTATTTCTAAAATTTTCACTATAATATTATAATTAATGTACAAATAATCCTATGGAACATAATTCTTTGTTCCGGGTCGGTAATTTTTGTCGTCACAACCGACTGAGTATTCTTAAGAAAAATTTGAAGAAAAAAAAGGTAACAATAAAATTTTTTGTTACTAGGGGAAGTGAATAGATCAAAAAAAAAAAAAGAAAGAGGAGTAATTTGCCGAAGGAAATAAGTGCGATGATGCTAATGATGCCCTTAGGCCATTCACAACTTCGTAATGATACATCGATGAGTGCGCAGAGTCTCATGGGTTGAGAAACAAGGATGTTCACTTGGATCCGGTGTTAAATGTAAATTTGGACCTTCCCGAGGGCTCTTCCTTCGGATATAAAAATCGCCTTTCGTTTTATAAACTGAATACTCGAGGACTTGCTTTTTTATGCGTTACACAAATTATTTTCAACCACCAGGCTAAATTACAGAGTGAAGAGGATACTTTCTACGTATATAAAATAAATTAGTCAGTTAAAGAAATTGCTGTAATCATTACTTCCTTCTGATAAAATTTCAAATTAATATTATTGTGATATGAGTGGATTTTAAAATTAAGAAGAATTCCTTCTTAGTACTTCAGAGTTCCCAGTTATTTTTTCTTAATATAAAAATACTGGGCGACAGAAATACAACCATAATAAATTATTATTTAAAAACTTTTTAAAATTGAGATTTAGTACTAAAAAAAGAAAGATCTATAAACCACAGTAAATTCGAAAATTAAACCTTTCTAAATTTTAGAGAACGAAAGAGGGGAATCTGTCCAAATTACAGAGACTGGAAAGAATTATTCATTCTAAACATAGTTAAAATAAATTGTAAACCTAAATGAAGTAACACTACAATTACTCTTCTAAACAATTTCCAGATGTAATTGATTTTATAGGTCTTAATGAATCTAAAAATGAAAGAGTTTTTATAGCATTAATCAGCATGTAACTCATTGTCTTTAAGCTATTAAATTATTCTAGTATTTCGAAAAAAGTCTCTAATGAATCAAAGACAAATGAAGATTGTATTTATATCCTTTTTTTATTACTTTAAATTATTAAATTATAAAACTGGGGGTCAAAATTTATAGATAAAGAATGTTTAAGAAAGTAGTATTTAAGATTTTTTTTTCCTCAAGAACGACATATCATAAAAAAAATGTCCATTAGTTAACTTTCACCCAGAAAAAAAGTCTTAAATCAAGTCTGAAAATGGGCTTACTTTTACGTGTGATATAAACTAGACAAGTACAGTTGAAAGAAGTCTTAACTAAAAGCAATACTCAATTAGGCCTATTATAAGACAATTTCGGGATTGATTCTAGTTATCGGCTTCATTCAAACTATAACTAAAAAGAAGTCCAGTATCTGAGTAAGACTTTTTTCTGTGCAGTGGCAGAATTTCCTAAAGTGTGATGTAAGAAATTAAAAATAAATATTTATTTGTGAAATAAATTCTACAATTTTAATACAAATCCTTGAACTTTTGGTTTGAATTACTAAATTACGGAGAAAGAAACGCCTCTCCACTTTAATGTATGTAATATAATGATTTATTTGAATAAATGAAAAATAAAGAGGCGATAAAAGTTTTTTTTACCACATTTAATACTCTGTAAAAATAAAACAATGGGGACATGATCAATATTGGGAATAATATTAATGACTGAATGATTTCTGGAGAAGAAAAATTCTTAAATCTATTTTTTCGGGATTAATGAAGTCATCCATGTAATGTGACTGACTCACGGAATTTTTTTTGTATTGGAAAGACCTAAGTTAGGACAATGACACTATATTTCAGGAACTTAAATGGATATAAATAAAATTCCATGCATTTCATTAACAAATGATAAATTATACAATAAATAAATTATATACAACTCTTCGCATCAGGTTCTAACATACCGATACCATCTCACCTAATTCAGATGAGCCATCAACCTTGAATCACGCGCCCGCCAATAAACATGAAAATCCTGTCCAAAATTGTTTGCCACTTAAAACTTTTGAAACAGTTTCTGGTCAGATTCCTATCGTGCCTATGTGCAGAGATATGGAATTATGAAGCGGAAAATCCGGCATATTTTTTGTGGCGAATCTTCTTTATGGTAAATGATTGACATCCAGAAGTCAAAGTGTACCGTAATATTAAAAGAAGCCCCGAGGGCTTCAGAGCTAGTCTAGCAATTAAAATTGGGATTCTAATTCGAGTCCAATGTCCCCGGGAAGTGAAGAATTTACAGTTGGCATTGAATCTTCCTTGCATCACTGATAATAGCTCTTGCTTAATAATGCCACAAAAATAATTAGGGAATGTAACCTCTAACAATTTTACTGAGGCGCGTAAACTATCCGGATGCCGAGATTTTTTGTACTGAAGTGTTAAGAAATTACTAATTACTTCATAAATCGTTTTTTCTTAGTATTTTCATTTCTAGGGTCTCGCCTAGGGTGTCACTTTGAATTACTTGTTTATTATTACTTGAGGTCCGTGACTACTGGGTTGTGGAATTTTCTAAAAAAAATAGGATAGAATCCCAATAAAGAACTCAGATCAGTTTAAGAAATTATTATACAGAAACAAAAAAGAGAAACATTCTATTTTTGAAACTATATTGATGTCAAGTCAGATGCAAGAGTTCGCTAAAGTGGTTTATTTGTAATTTCCCATTCGAAAAGAATGACACATCGAATCTAAATATGGAATTGGGCTTTAGGATCTAATAAACAACGGGGAAGCAAAAAAAAAAAGTATTCTCTCTCTGTTCCAGGATCTTCTTTATTCTAATCTAACTTGTTGTGAATTCTTTGGCCTCTAAAGTACAAAACAGGTTTGTTCAATTAGAAGATCAGGATTAATACGAAGGGTTTATTCTCTCAATGGGTTTTGGAGAGTAAACAAATTTCTTCGGTAACATGCAGGTTCAAAGTTTAATTTTAGGAATATTTCAAATTTATGAAAATACCTTAACAAGAAACAAAAATATATGTATGGTTAAATTATTGTAGAAATATATAAGAAAAATAGAAGCAGAAAGAAAAGGAATTTATAAAATCAAATGACACGCATTCAGAAAATATTTCTTATCAAGTTTCGAAACTTTTACAACCTATATTATGCGACTTATTACCATATCCGTTTTGGTATTATTCCTTGCTGAAGATACATCTGCAGAGGTATGGTTCAGGCGTAAAAAAACTCAACTGCTCTTGCCATAAAACGAAATCACCACTCATATCTCAATGCGAGCAATGCAATGAATTTTTAGTTGCTTCAAAATAATCCTGATTTCAACACTCGTCATTTTAAATTGAAGAAAATTTAACAGGGGATGAAAAAATACTAGAAATAATCATACTTTTGTACAAGAGGCAATAATTTAAATATTTTCGGGAGATGATTTATAAAATGTTATTTTTCAAGATACTACAATAATTTATTCCATCTTTCTGACATGCCAGCAACATTTTATTATTTAAATGACAGAAAGAACCGTTTACGCGGCTATAAAAATCTTTAATTACCGTTAAATTACCATACAGTTCCATACAAACGTCATTCATTAATATTTTTATTCAAAAAATGATTGACAGTCGTTTGAAAGAGTTGTATGATCCACTGTTTGCAATTATTCAAAATAAACATTTAAAAAATTTTAAATGTATATATGTCTAATTATACTAAGTAATTATATTATAGCAGATGATTTTAAAAAAAGTAAAAAATTAGCACCTCAATCTTTCGCCAATTTAAAAAGCTTCACTTTCTAGTACTGGATTATAGATACAAATCATTTTGAGAATTTTGATAACTTGCATAATTAAGAATTCTGAAACTTCAAAAGAATATTAAATTTCAAATATATTATATTATATACATATACTATATATTATATTATATACATACTCCGGAGTGAAAATTTTAAAAAGTTTCATGATATTCATTTTGACATTCCATTCATCGAGTTATGCTTGACACGCTCTCTCCTACTGGTCGGCTAATTCAGTTTCATAATACTTTTCGGATATTCAGCATCTGCCTTTTCAAAGTTTCGCCTGGAAGTGTGCTATGCAGAAATCTTTTTCATTCGGGAATTTAGATAAAAATGAATTTCTAAATACAATTCGAAATTTAAAAAATCAGGAATCCAATACGTCAGAAAGAGGCAGATACTTCAGCTAAAATTAAGGCCTATACTACATTTTTTTATCCACTACTTGGTGGAAGACGATTTAATATATTTTTTTACTTGAAAAAATTATTATCATTATTTATATTATCTATTTATTTTTACGTTGCACAATTTCTTGTGAAACGTTTATTTTTTTTTTATTACAGCATCAGCTAACAATCAAAAGATTGGGTTGACGTGAAGTTCTCCATACTCAGTTGAGTATAAACATAGAACTTACGTTTTAGGAAAATTCGCTCTCTAATGATGGGGAATTGAACCCCGGACTTATGCGAAAGCATCAGAAGTTGGACCAAGTTTTAAACTATTTTTAAAAATATAAAATCATTAATTATAAAAAATGGGGCACTAGTTTTAGAAAGGCACTTTAGGTTTAGAATTGCAGCCCCTTCGGCCTCACTTTACTCCAGCTCTGGAGTAAAGTGGAAGGATAATTTACATGGACAGATTCCACTTTTTCTGTGAAGGACACTTTTGTCTTCCCTTGAAAATTATCTTTCAGATTATGCTGTACTTCGAAAAAAGATTTGGGAGGATTTATCTAATGTGAAATCCTCTCAATTCGTTCATATGGGACTTAGCACGCTCTTTTGCAATTTTTTATGATTTCGTCTTGAAGTCTTTATCGCTCTCCTGCTAAAGAATCCTGGAGTTTTTAGAACTAACGGTTTGAAACAGGTTTATAAATTTATGACTTACTATAAATTTTGAGAATCGTCGAGATAAAAGAATTGTCTATCGCTTGAAAAAAAAAAAAAAAAAAAAATTGACAGATCAAAGGAATCAATGTTGAATTGAACATTAAAAAACTTTAATGTGTTTCCAATTTTGATTCCTTTGACATAATTTTTTTTAAGTGTATTTTTATAACTAGAATGCTATTAAATATCTCAAATAATTCTCCTCTCATATACATGAGCATTAGAATTTTTTATTTATTTTAGAGGTAAATTAAATAAATTTATCTCGAAGGGAATCATTTTTTAAAATCTGCTAAAAATTGAGAACGCGATGCTTGTAAACTTATAGACTAAATAATTTCTCTAGATTCAAAATAGTAATTAAATCTAGTGTGAGGCGTCGCAATTTTTCCCAATCAATCCATTTGCTTGCTAATTGCCATTACATTACGTTCCTTTAAATTTAAAAGTATTTTTAATTATTTTTTAATTAAGTTATTACAATAATTTATTCCACCTTTCTCAGAGTCTACGAGAATATAAGCTCAGCTCGTATAATTCCTTCTCCCTCCTCTAACCGTTTATTTTCGTAGGAGGCTTTGACTATTTGGTATAACTTCACACATAAACGAGATTCGAAAATTAAACAAGTATCTTTTCCGTAGCAACCAAATTAGACAACATTGCTCGACGAATTAATTACCTTACTTAAATTTTCACTAAGTATTTAAAATTTTAAATGTTGTTTATTATAACCGAAAATAGGGAACTAACTAACTAATATAGCAAAGTTCAAATAGTAAAATCAAGAGTGATTTAAAAAAAAATACAAAGAAAGATTTCTCAGTGATATGGATTATTCTTAAACTTTTAAAGATAGTTTTATAATGTCGCACATACTGCGGAAGCAAAATTTTAAAAAGTGTCATTTTGACATTCCATTCATTGAGTTATGCTTGACCCGCTCTCTCCTACTGATCAGCTAATTTACTAGTTCCAGTTTCATAATTCTTTTCGGATATTCAGCATCTACTTTTCAAAGTTTAGCCTCGAAGTTTGCTATGCAGAAATTTCTTTCATTTAGGAATTTCGATAAAAATGAATTTCTAAATACAATTCGAAATTAAAAAATCAAGAATCCAATACGTCAGAAAGAGGCAGATATTTTAGTTAAAATTAAGGACTACTATATTTTTATATAGACTATTTAGTAGAAGAAGTTTTAGTATAGTTTTTACTTTAAAAATTACAGCCCCTTCGGTCTCTCTTTACCCCATCTCTGAGGCGAAAAGATATATATATTTTCTTCAATTTGATTGAAAGATTGTAACCAACTTTGGAGTTAGAAATAGTGTATATGTTTGAATACTAATTGCCGTTCATAAACCTTGAGCAGGTATTTAATAATTTGCAAGAGAATAACGTAAGCGCCACGTAAAACGTGGGTTGCGTTGTTCCGGATTTAGTTACGTGTTTCTATCTTGCTATAGCTAATTGCGAAATCACGGATTGCCGCCTAAGATGCTTTAAGAACTGATCGATTGCACTCTGAATTCTCCTATGATAAGGAATGAAAGAAAAAATGCTTTCTGTGAAAGTTTCGGCAACTGTTGCCTAACTTCTATAACTTTACTGAGAAATTTCTCTTGCTTTTACTGAGAGAGGGCAGCGATTGATATACTGGAGGTGAAGATCAACTGTTTGTACAACTCAAATGCCTTCTTCAGGAAAAGTTTATATGATATAATTAAAATATGCGAGAATTTTTGGGTTTCGGTACTTATGACTATCTCGTTTATAACTAATTAGTCAATTTTCAGAGAAAAAACTTTTCCTCGAGTTATTTATCGTTTAAACAATGTATTTTATGACGAAATATTTTCTTATTATAATTAAATTTTATTTGAAAAACGTATATAGATTTATTTTTCAATAACAATTAACTAACACTTTAACCAATTTTGAGTTTGATCAGAGTCTTTTTTCAGGGTGGGTCGAGGGGTGGGTAAACTACTCAAGATGAAATACTCCGTATTAAAATGGCATATGCTACTTTACTATAAGAGCAATTTAATGTTCGCAGTAATAAATGTTTATTGCTTAAACTAGACGATTTACCTTGGTAATTACCTCATGCCCTTAAATAATATAATATACATTGAAGTTGCCGTGATGAGCTTCATAAAATCTATACGCATAAACGTATCAAGCTACGCAACTGTTGAACCTGCGGATACGATCGAAGATAGGCGAAATTGTGACAAATTGAAAGCCCTCGCAGCCATGATTTGTATGGAAATTTGTAAATTCAGTATGATTATTCAAAACAGTATATGTGTCAGACTTAATAGTATACGCGACAGACTTCCATACAAATCAAGGCCAAACAGTCCAATAAATATACAATTTGTCACATTGTTTTAACAGAGAACTATGTCATCAGAAATAGATAAATATTTTTCTAATGGAAGTATTATGTCTTATGTTTCAGAAAATTATGAGAAGGGAGCACGTAGAAAATATTTTTCGTAAATTTTGAAAAATTTACGACGTAAAAGTTGAGAGGATGGATAATTATAGATATTGACTTTTGAAAAAAAAATTCTGTAGTATATATATATAAATGTTTAAATGACGATTTTTACAGAAACAAGTTAAATAATTATATATTTTAAATTATTTTTCAACAAGTTCCTTTAGTTTCTATATACATTCGGTACTATGGACTGTTTAATAAATTTTTAGGATACATATTTTTGTTTAAGTTATTCTGTTATTGTTTAAACAATCTCTATTTTTTCAATCCAACTTTTTACATGAAAATTTAAACTTCTTTTAAATTTCTAAAAAACCGCAGTTTCTTACTAATTTTTCAACAATAGAGAGAATTTAATCTTAAATTCTAATAAATTTATTGTCTTTCCCTCTAAATATATTTTCATCTAATAAAAAAGTTCAAATAGTAAGGTGGCTCGATCTCACGTAATAAACTGAAATCGTTTCAGTATTTTACTGACGAATTATCTACCTTATCCACAGTGAAAGTATCAAGTTCTTCGTGTTACCTTCACGTTTTGATTCTCAGGTATATTTATTTGTCGATGTTGAATCGAACGGCTCTGATGCATACTGCACCCTATCGGAAAAAAAATAATTTAAAACAATGCCATTTTTTAGTTCTGTAATGTTTATAAAATATATGGGGAAGCCTCTAAGAATTCCATGTGTCCAAATAAATAAAGTAACATTTTTAATAGACTCATATCTAAACGATTATGAATGCAAAAGATAAAAATTATAAAAAATAATATAATAACTTAAGATATAATAAAAAAAGATATTACATTTAGAAAATGTACTTGACGCATCGAATTCGTGCATCTCAACTTATAATTAACGCTGCGAGGAAATTTTCGCAATGTCAAGAGGGTAAAACTCAGGATTAAAAAGATTAATTGACCGCATAAGTCAGTCCAACCACGTCCCATTATATTCACGTGAATAAGAACATTTTTTATTTAAATTGTTAGTGCGTTTAACATCATTAAAAAAAATTAATCGAAAATTATACGATCTTAAAAGTATATTATTTTCAAGCCTTCCATACCTACGTATATGAATAAGAGTCAGACTAATTAAAAAAAAATCGTCTTTTCAGGAATATTTAAGTATAAAGGTTTCTTCAAAGATTCGGTTCTCGTTTCACATAATTCCACAAGCCTTAATCTGGAAGTTGTACCTGGCACATTTAAATCGAGTTATCCTTAAGAAGACCGAATTCCCAATATATAGAGTATATAATGACGGTATAAAAAAAGTTATCGGCTTACATGTGTTCCCTTATCAAGAGCTCAGGAATGCAGAAGACGTTAAGAGGACAGGAGACGAATTGCCTTGTATTACATATGCTGGCGTGTTACATGTAACACGCAAGAACATGTGAGGCATGCACCTTTGGCGGAGAAAGACGAATGGAGAGATGGAATAAAAAGGGGGATGAGGAGGAATTAAAGATCCGAATACCGACCAAATATTTAGCACGCTTCTGTTGAGAAGATGGAACAACGAAGAGCTAATTAACGAAGGGCTATTATCATTTTATCATTTCGAAATAACCACCTGCTTTACATAAGACTTTAATGTTAACTTTTTTAATGTTGAGATTTACATCCATTTTTGTCATTTTACTTCCATAGTCGAGGTGGGACCAATCTCGAAGCATCATCATCTTCATTGTAAGCCGTTCACTGTCTCGAATTTATTAACATAATAAGTCTTAAGTCGTCTTCTACTCTAACTTCACTCTAACTAAGCATCAGATTGAACTCGTGAGTCTCAACTTCGTTTTAAAATTTGTATCACAAATTGCTGAACAAATCGACAGACTCCACAATGAAGAGAAGGAGATACGATATACCGAAGGTAAAATAAAAGATGACATATTTATCCTTCACTGCAGTTATCTCTGCTGCTTTCCAATACTCAGTCCTGATCATCTGATTCTTTATTTACTCGTCCCTTATTTATTTACCGTAAACTACGACTGCACCGGTTTCAAGAACCAAATCTGGACACATACATATATATGTATATAGTTACGAGCGTAGAAAGATCCAGGCATGGGCGATTATGCATATTATCGACACACCCATAAATATCGCTCGCGCCATGCGTTATCGCGAATTCACCTAATGATAATAACAATATAACTATACGACGAAGATACTGGGATACCAAACCGATTTACACCGCTGCGATATCTCGACCGAGAACAATCGGAGAACCTGAGGGCCTTGTTATCCGGCTCCTTATACGAAAAATTATGCCACCCCGAGACCCATTCGAGGACTCGTCTTTACTCGTATTTTTATTTTTACTCTCGCACATCGTCTTTTGCGCAGCATCCGACATTATTCTTTTATTCAATAATCGGCGAATTAGTCTTCGTTTTCAATGCCTGGCGGCCCGTAAAAGTATACCGTGTGATCTTTCACTTTCTCACTTGCAAGTGATTATGTATTTCATTTTTGCGTGTAGGGTGTGTATTAAAATCTTTCAAAAAGTACAGCAACATAGAAGATTTTGTTAAGTTACATCGATTTTACAGCAGAAAAAAATAAAGAACTCACGTAGGTGTTAACTTCCCGTCTGCAGTTCCGGAAGATGTTACATCAAGAAATTAACATGCATAATTTCATGAGGCAGCTTTCACCCGATGTTAATTATTCTAATGATAGATGTATTGTCTCGAAATTATCCCTGTCTATGCTCTGCAAGTCAAATAATACCCATTATCTTTAATGACACCCGTTTTTATAAAATCCTGAAATAAAGCGATAAATTGGCTTCTAATCTCTTCTTAAAATATTAAATTACTGTTTCTATAAAAAAGAGCAAATCCACTTTTTATTTAACTATTTAAATAACTTTCTTCTTCAGGGCAACATAATCACTTTTCTACTTTATTTCACAGTAAAGACTTTATTGTTTCCTGGAACATTAAATTCATTCTTTTCTCGCGCCCCATCAGCTTTAAACCCACAAAAAAGACCATTATCACCCAGACTCGGTCTTCACAAATGAACGCGACTGCGCATATTAAATAAAGCCTATTTCAAATCCGTCAGCCGCTACTAATTTTGAAGCGACAGCCGTAAAATCAATTCATACCAAGAACTATTCTCCAAATATTCCCGATTGGCGTAACACTCTTGCAATAAGAGATAGTAATTATTTTTTTGCAGTTAAACTTCATAAAAAAGCATATCAAAGTCGAATTACGTGAATTAATTTCGGAATCATTCAATCGAATTCTCCCTTAGCCTCTAAATTCTTATCATAATGATAAACAAGCATTATATCCGTATAATTCACCGAAAAGTGGGGCCTGACGAAGCCTTGTGATCAGCCCCTCATGATTTATTGCCATTATTATATCGACTACTCTCGTCCTTCTCGTAATCTCGTTAAAATTATTCATGACCCTCAGCGCCTGCAGTAGAGTGCAATGGGAAATAACTACTCGTTTATTCGCTACTTGGTTTCTCGAAGAATACTTTTTGTTCACAAAGCGGATCCTTTTCCGTGTAATGTGATACGTCTAAGAGAATAAAAAAAGAGATCTGATTTACAGTGAGTAGGACTCCATAAACTTCGACTACTAATAGTACTAATCCAGTTTCTACCCGCAGCAACTAAAATTATAGTAGAGATGCCTTCGAGCGAGATTTGACAAGAAAAAAACGAAACCAATGTTTTTTCTGGACTAGCAGTCAAAAAAAATTATTAATCTTGTTGTTACGTAGTAATAATTTTGAGGATTAAAACTTGCGGGCTTTTTAATCCTAAGCTAGTTTTGAAGACATTCGTTAATTAAATAGCTTTGTAAATTTGGCTTTTTTTTATTTCGGTCTAGAGATTGTAGATGATCTCAAGTAAGTTCTAATTTTTGTTGCCCTTTAATCATAATAAATAGTGTAGTTTAAAAGACTCTAAGAAATTTGTAAAAAATTAAAAGATTTAAAGCTGATGTAAGGGAAATGAAAATTCCTTTCATCGAGACGAATCGATTGACCTATATGATTAATGCATTACATTAAAAAATGAGGAAATTATGTTTATTTATAATTTTGAAAGTTAATTTTTCGCTCTGTTTTCAAATAATCAAAATTTTGAGTTGACGTAATAAAATTGAATATTCTTTATGTCGAGACGAATCGATTCACCTAAAAGATTAATGCATTTTATAAAAAAATAAGCAAGTTATGCTTTATTGTAATTTTCGAAAATGATTTTTTTTAATATAAATTCTCAAGTAATCAAAATTTAATGATGATGTAAAGAATACTTCATGTTTCCTCTATGAGGAAGCAAAGTGCTCATTGAATGAGTACAAAAGTTGATACAACTTGACAGCTAGTTAAAAAATGTCAAGGAATTTCGCAAAATTTACAGGATTTTCAAGGGAAATTAAAATTAAGTTACAAGTTATTATAACCAAGTTAAGTTACTAATTACTTTTTAAAGAAGTATCTAAGTTACCCTAAAAGTTAAAAATAACGTAAATTTTTAGTAACTTAGTTACTTGTAACAAGTAACTACCCAACACTGAACTATACCATAAAATCCTCACTAAAGACACAGTGGATAAAACCGATATGATCTACCCTATAATTTGTCCAGCTGGTGAAATAGTTTTGACACAGATTATATGCAGAAGATATTCAGCATTCACTCGAGATTAAAAAGCAGTAGTCCTAAAATTCTTCAGCGGTTCTTCGGATCTCGAGTTGAAGAAAGGATTATCCTTTTCGATTTCGAGTACGTCGGGAGTGGTGCACTGGCACCTTGTCCAGGTAGTTGTAGGCGGCTGCCTGCCTGTCTTCATACCTTCAACTTGTACAATGGGTTACACGTTACATGGCAGGCAGGCATGGAGAAAAAGTCTGGAAGGGAGTGAACACCACTCTCGCCCACCTCCGAAACTAATAAGTATTGTACATCAGGCGCATTGTTTCGTAGCCCACGTTATCTATCGCTGCACCTCATTCAAATCGGGTTATACTCTTTGGATTATTTACGATTATGATCGTAAGTTCAAAAGATTAGGATTCCTGCTTCTTGAGTCGTAAAGCAGGACTGCAACACGAAAATTCGTCAAGATAAACTATCAGATGTGTCCGCGGAACACACTCGGATGTATGCAATGTATGCCGAGAAATGGATTATATTCTGCCTTATTATGATAACACGAAATAAGATCGTGAATTACGTGGAAGGATTCCACTTTTTCTGTGAAGGAATATTTTCTCTTTCGTTGAAAATTATCTTTCAGTGTATGCTGTACTTCCAGAACAGATTTGGGTGGATTTATCTAACGTGAAGTCATCTCAATTCTTTTAGATAGGACCTAGCACACTCTTTCGCAATTTTTTACGATTTCGTCTTGATGTCTTTATCGCTCTCCCGCTAAAGATTCCTGGAGTTTTTAGGAATAACGATTTGAAACAGGTTTATAAATTTACGACTTACTATAAATTTTGAGAATCGTTGAAATAAGGGGATTGTCTGTTGCTATTTCAATACATTTCATGCTTGTTTCATTTAAATTATTATATTTAAACAATTTAATTAATTAGAGCGATGATTGTAGATTAAAAAGAATCACCTAGTTTTCTATGTTTTAAATTCAATGAAAAATATGAAAAGTCTTCAGATTACTTTAACAGTGATAGCAGAGAACTTGAAAAGTTATAATATTTCGCGGCATTTTGCTTTCGCCAATAAGATTTCTCTAGATTCAAAATAGTACGTAAATCTAATGTAAGGTGTCGCAATTCCTTTCAATTATTCCCTTTACTACCTTAGCACCACTACGTTACGTTCCTTTAATGTTTAAAGTGTGTTCGTCGAATATTTGTCCAATAACTCGACAGATACTCGCTTAATGTTCAGATTTCCAATAATTTAATCCGAGATAAGTTACAAAGTCAAAACGGGATTCTTAGTGTAAAAAAAGTAAGGTACAAACTTAGGAATAGGATTATTAATACTAAAATATTGAATGTATAACAACTTTGATAACGACGTTTTGATTTGGTAAGCGATGCTTATGAATAACAAAAATTAGTTTTAGTTTTCATAGTTTATTTTGTACTTATAGAGAATCTGAATGGTATTATTTTCCTATTGTGAACAATGAGGCACATAATATAATATATAGTGCTAATAATTAAGCACAATAGTGCACGTGTATATTTTTATACAATTATAGGAATCAGGCGTCACTGACTGTTCCAAGATTGCCAAGGTGACTTCAACTCAAAATCTCTACAAACTCGTATAAATTCTAGAAGGAGAAATTACATCAAACAGGGCAAATATGAACATTGCAGATTCTACTGAAAATGCGAATGAGGAAGAAATCAAGTCTGTAGCTTTAGAAGCGAACGAAATAATTATCCAAAACGAACCAATCAATCTTACCGTTAGACCCAGCACATCTGGATCTCATCAACAATCAATTCATCCGACAAGGGTAATGCCGAATGGAAAACAGGATAAAAGGCTGTTGACTTTAATCAGTCCTGATAAATTAACAGACGCACTTCTTCCCACTTTTGAGGCATTGTATTATAAGGTCCCGGAATCTATACCATTTAGACAACCTATAGATGCCCATAATCCAGAATTTCACGATTTCTGTGTCATTATAAAGAATCCAATTGATTTATCGATCATTGGGGAAAAACTGATAAATAATTCGTATGGTGATCCTTGGGATTATGTCGAAGATGTTTGGAGGATGTTCAACAATGCTTGGCTCTACAGTCGGAGATCTTCGGATGTTTATAAGTATAGTAATAGGGTAAAGCACTTTTATTTCATTTTTATTATTTTAACCCTCATTGACCTCCACTTTGACTCATATTTGTGTCAGTAGAAGTTAAAGGGTTAATAAGAAACTTTCTACAAATAATTTTTTTTTTTTTGCATACTACAGTTATCGCACCTCTTCATACACGTAATAAATCCTGTCATGGAATCTTTGGGATACTGCTGTGGCAATAATTATTCATTTGGCCCTGAAATTTATTGCTGTTATGAAAATGAAGTTTCTGTAATACAGGATACTGATTATTATTATACTTATGAAAATAGATATAACGTCTGTAAAAAATGTTTCGAAGATATTCCCGATAGTTCTGTGACGTTTATCAATTCTGCGACTCAACATAAAATGTAAGGTACACTTTATGGTATAAAAATTATCAGATTTTTAAAATGAGACAAACTAAAATTTCCATGTGCTTATTTACAGTTCCATCATGAAGGATCAATTCGATTACGAGTTGTATCAAGATTCAGAAAAGTTCATATTTATTTACTGCAAAGATTGTGGGAGAAAGTTCCATAAAATATGTGTATTGTACTTTGCTTATAACAAGCCCAGTGGGTAGGTTTAAAAATATAATCCCATATAGATTTCCAAAATTTAATAAAGTTAAATTAATAAACATATCTAAATAATCTATAGTATCTAAATGTTTTTTTTGATAGATATACTTGTGCTACTTGCGTTAAAATACAGAAGTCATTGGAAATTCAGTGAATTCCAAGGTAAAATCATCACCAGGATTTGAACATATCAATTGAACTTAAAAGTTTGTATTCTCTCTTGTATAAATAGAAATACCACTTAAAATCCTTAAGAGGACCATTCAAATCTCCTAAAATCACTTATTCTATAGTATAGAATATCAAAGAATGCCTGGTTATACTTTATAATAATATTTATTTATAATTTGGAAATCTTATAAAATCTGTTAAATAAACCATAATTTATTATTAGATCAATTTCTATTTTCCCTGACAGCTGCTCGCATTTCCCTGATTTCCCTGATAATTTGTTGTCCCTGACATTTCCCTAACATCTTTAACTTGCCTGACATGAATCCTGAAATGTTCGGCATTGTTTTCGCGATAAATTTTCAGCATTGTCCCAGTGTGCGGACGCGTGCACAGTGGACCAGGAGATGACGAGGTAGGGGAGGTTATTGTGCATAAATTGCACTCAGTGTCCGCGGCGCGAGGCCGGTTCGAGGCCGGTCCCGAGATATAAATTGGCCTTTATATTAAAGTGAGCCGCGGCATAAATCCTGGAACTCATTGTATGGCTGCAGTGGGTGGACGACACGTGGGCAAGTCGCTTCCAAGTCTTCAAGAGTCCCGTGGAATCTAGAGGATACTGTTATCTCGTCCTCAAAAGTACCACCTTGCAGAATGTCAGAATGGAGACCAATGGATACCAATGGAGACACGTTGCGTTGGTCCCGAAGAAACGAAGGACGAAGTATTATATAGTAGTACACGATATGCTTTATCGTTCAAACGGACCAAGTTCATTTGCGGCGAGACGGAATTATGCGTGGAAAATTGCGATTTAAAAGCTGCTGTGCGCCGGAGTACAGATGGGGACCACCCTTGTCGAATCCTCAGATTGCTAACCCGGTGGTCGCTCGTGTCGATCTGCGACGAATGGAACCGGGTTTCACTTTATACTTTCATGACAAATTTATTGAGCTCGATATCAGTGATTAATTTCACTGGTCCATTTCGAAATAGAAGCTGATGAATATGAAAATTTCCAGTAAGGTACTGGGTATTATGCTTGTATTTATAGATCGAGCGGTAAACTTGGAAAGAAATGAAATAGGCGTTTGCACAAATGAGCAGACACAAGATAACGGTTAGATACATAATTCTATGTGTTAATATCGTCTGCCAATGGTTCATTTATATAAATAGAGCCTTCTTATGTATAAAAGGACTGTTCTACTTGCCATAAAGTATGTACTTTGTACCTTCATATTGTGTCTTATCCCTTTTTTATGCCACTCTGGTTCTCATATTTTCTGCTTTCCACGAACTACTATAATCGTTTATAAAACACGTTTTTAATAACGCCTCACCTGGCACTCATATCGGACTCTGCAACAGTCGTTTGGATATTTTTTTAACGACAAACCCCCAACGCCAGAACTCGTAACGAGTAGAAAGTGCTATTATATTTTTACAACATTTATTATTGCCACACGATCAGGACACTTCGAGAAATATTATTCACGCTTAATACCTTGCAGAAATATAAATGATTCTACCAATTGTAGTCTCTTGTGTTCGATGAAAACGATCTTAAATTTTACCTCAGGATTTGAAAAAGTTAATTGTAAAAGATATCGGTGAGTATAGGTATTATTTAGACTCTTAATTAACATTCTTTCGTGAGCATTCAACATTAATTATGTACTAGGTTCAGAAATGATTCATTAAATTTTTAAACATTGTATCAAGCTGGGAAGAAACATTGGATGATGAGGGTTATTTTTCACACTGAGTGCTACTGGGTGTGTACATTTGCAAATAGGTAATTACGACTTTTGTCATTATTGGACCAAGTTGTAGTTGAAGTTGTGAGCGATGAAAGCAGTTCCATTCCCAGTGGGAGGTCTCGACAACTGGATCACTACTGAGATTTTAGATGTTATCATATGCCACACAAGTATCCAATATATATTTCTCTAAATTAAGTTGTGTACTCAATTGTAATTACTATACGTATTCTTACTTTTTTATATCCGAAATTATTTCTTGATTTTTGGATAGATTTTAAAGTTGATATAGACTTTGATAAATAGAACAGATTAGATAAATCTATCATTAACATATTCCTTTAATCAATTAAAAAATATATTTCTAAAGTATGCAGATATAAAAAAGAAAAATAATGGTTGCATTCTATTTTCATCAGTTTGAATTAATCGTGCGAACTTACATAAGTGAAATTCACCTGGATTGTCAGCCACTGCGAATGGCTCTTTGTCCTGGAAGTGAGACAGACCTTACGAATCGTAGGTGGTCCTGCTGTCAGGCGCAACGATTTTAAATTAAAATTAAAGTCAAGTCTTCTTATGGCCGGTTGCCCAAGATCGCAACCACCCCGCGTAACAATGTTAATGACCTCCAACAAAAATTACAATTTGTGATCTCAAATGATAAATAATATGACACTCCAGATTATAAATTAGGTATAAATATTAAAGGTTTTCCAAAAAAGGAGTTATTTACTTTTAAACTGGTAAATATACTCTCGAGAATAGACATAACTTGGAATTAGATTAACGTTTTTTATATTTACTTTAATCTTAATTTACTATTGACTTAAGAGCTACCTTAGAATATTGATGAAGAGAGTTTGCAATATTTATCAATTTCTATTTTAATCTGATTATCTCATCGTGACATAAATTTTGTTATCTAACATGTTTGAACAAAATAGGCTACGCAATACTTTTAATTAAATTCAGGCTATTTCAAAACTAACTATTAAGCATACATCCACTAAATTTTCTAATTTTAATAACAATTCTCAATTTAATATACCAGATTAAAAGTTTTGAGAAATGGCATAAAACTTTCCAGAATTGTATAAATAATTCATTGTATAATAATTCATTCCTTTATTTATCCATTCTTTCTTATTTTGATTTATAATTCCATTTTTATACGAGAGATGGATCTGCTATTATCTTTTCTTTTCGATACCTGATTTATGTCGTTTTTAGCATATATGCAGATGCGTCTATAAACGTGACACCACACGTATGGTAATGAGAAAGATATTGTGCCACTTGTGCACGATTAAAATTCAAATTTCAAGAATATGACTTAGACGAATAAAACCAATTAAAATTTTTTATAAATACCTTTCTCTATTTACAAATTTTAAAAATAGATCATAATAGTTTTATCCGCGCATTAAATAGCGCAAAATTGATCCTTATTTTTATATCGCCCTTTTCTGAGTCCTCACACTTTGTTCACGTCGCAATGAAGTCGCTAATTGCCAATTAATGTGATAAACTTGATTAATTTCTGCATTTAAGTACATCGACCACCGAATTCGTAGCGTGCAGTCACGAAGGTGTTCACGGAAATGCGATTTTTCTTGGCATGCGTATCTCAGAAAACATTTTTACAATCTCATTTTTCTTTTGTATATCTCGGTTGCATAATTCAAAAATACAAATGAATCTTGTTGTTTAATTTCAAAGAATTATGCACTACATAATACTTTTTAAGATAGTTTTTAAGAGAGTATTACTGAACAATCTTTTAATGAGATTCTACAATGTTCCTGCTTGTTAATATAGTGAGTGCTCATTTTAATATTGTAATACGAATTTAAATTTGAGGGTTTTTAAACATTTCCATAGAAGAATGAATAATCTCCGCGGAGGTCGACTGTGTTTATTTTGATGAATTTCGAAAAGTGCCCGCGGTCATAAGGCATTAGTCACGGTGTAATTGGCGAGAGGGAGATCCACACATAAGCCATAACAACATGTGAATTTCCCTCGACTACATGCTTTCGCTTAAACCAAAGTCTGACAAAACCAACCTTTACGAATTATGTACATTATAACACTTCTCTTTAAATGTATAAATTATAAACAGAGTTTAATTTTCCATCCAGGACGTTAAATTATTAAAATTTCAGACTCTACACACTTATTTACTTCTACCTTCTATCTGCATTCTGCATATTGAATCGAGTTTAAAAACTCACATTTAAAAATATGCCAAAAGGAAAGAAATAAGCTAAATTTAGGGGAAAACATTCAATTTTACAGAATTAACTGCAAAAAATTAACCCATATGAGAATTATGAGAATTTTTTTTCAATATCCGTGCTCGAATTGCGGGGAGGGGGGATTAGGTTACTGACCGAGCTAATCTAGCATAATATTTCAATTTATCTAAATCAAAGGATGTATATCTAACATAAATTTGAATTTGAGACTAGCTGCTTTGAAGTTTTTTCGCCTTTCGCTCTTGAAACCCGAATTTCCTTTTACAGCGCCTATCGCTAATCTGGCCTTTTGTACCTCTGCTCTGGCAGTATAATATATAAGTACACCTATCATATTTTCTTGGGATTCTGCCAACACATTTGCGTGATAAGAATCCGGGATCCTTTTCAAATCTGAATTTTCACCCGCACCGTGATATAGTTTTTGGAACCGGTATCTTACCGTTACAACCTCGATACACAAGTCATAAATTTTAGTGCCTTAACGAGCGAATCATTACGAGTCAGTCACTTCAAGGACTCAAGGAGTCAAGGACAGTGCTCAAAAATTGCATAAAAAGAACTTGATAAAAAAGATCTCGATGAAAAGTACACAGAGAAAAATGGATATTTAAAAGTAATATCTATAGCTATTTAACCCTTTGAGGGGCAGTGGGAAGTATACTTCCCACCTATTTCTTTGCAGTTTTTAATTAATTTATCTTGCACTTCACTTGTTTTAGTGTATACAAGTATTTATTTTTAGACTCTTAGGTACCTATAAAAAGTAAAAGAAAAAAGAAAGTTGTAAAATTGTTAATAAGCAATTAGTTATAAGCATTTAAATTTGAAAAAACTGTCTTTTTTTCGAATAAATTCGGTTGTGCTTAAACTACACGTTCGAAAATTTTTTTCTAATTAGTATATACATAGAACTAAAACATATGTTTTTCGCAGAATTTTCGGCAGGCTAGTGTTTTTGAAAAAAATTTTTGAATAAGTTGAAAATAGCGACTCCAAAAACCTAGATACAACCATTAATATCCGAATTTCACCAAAGAGAAAAATGTGCCACTCAAAGGGTTAACTATGGGACGACTATCTACATATTTAGATATAATATCTTGATATTAAAACTTAATATCCAGATATTCAAATTTAATATCCAGAGATTAAAATATTGGATGTTAGAATATTTGGATTATATATTTTAATATCTGGATATTAAATTTTAATATCAAGATATTATATCTAAAGAAAAATGTACATCAAATTCGATCTAGATACAATCGATCTAGATTTGACGAGAAAAAAAAAGATCAAAATTTTTCTGGACTGTTAAGAAAAAATATTGATCTTTTCTTGAAAGTGATGTTCATGACAAAGAATAAAACACACCCTATTAAATTTTATTTATTACCAGTGCATAAATATCGCATTAGCCCTACATTCACGTAAATGAACCTTCGCCTTGAATAAATTTCCCTCCTTTTGAGATATAAATAAGAACATACAAAATGTATGCAGAGCACAAAGCCGAGAAGGAACATTCGAGGTTTGAAAAGTGGGTCGACAAAGTTAATTGGGCATCTGCTTGTTAATTAACAAAAGCAAAGGAGAGTGTCAAGGCGCCACTTAAAACACAGTGAACATCGATATATCCATTGGCGTCGACATTGAGAATTTTTCTTTTTTCAAATCATTCTTGGTGGTCCGCTTACGTAAACTAGCATTTTTTCCCTCCATTTTTTTCTCTGTTTTGTGCCACCTTCTTTCTTCCTCTTATCTCCGGATATTAATTCGCACGCGTGGGTGTGAGCTATTCACATGGTCAGCCCTCTATTCGCTCACGAACGCGCCTAAAAGCAAATTTCGAGAGGGGCGCTCGAAAAATGCGCCATAATCCACCTTCAGGTCCGAAGAAGCTAATGCATTCGATCTCTGATTTATGTACTTTACGGGTCGAATATATGGGAACTCACTTTATGTATGAAATTAATTTCGAATATACCCCGCTGGCTCTACGGCCGTGTAACTATCAATAAAAAGTGATCCTGCTTTCCTATGCGTCACTTTTGATGCTGAATAATAGATTTTTGAAAAGGCATAAATATTGCACAGTTAAGATATTATTTTATAAAAAGGAACATGCTACACTGAGAAACTCTATGTTAAAAAAATTACTAATATCGATAGCAAGTAGGGGCAAAGTCCCAAAATTGAGACATTTTAATACAAGAAATAATAAATTTTATTATTTAAATAGGAAAAATTACTATTGAAATAGTAAAATTTATTATTTTCTGTATTAAAATGTCTCAATTTTGGGATTTTGCCTCTACTTGCTATCGATATTAGTAATTATTTCTAACACAGAGTTTCTCAATGTACATAACTATGTAATACATAGTACAAAACGAGGTGTACAATTTATACAATTTCCAGAAAATATTTGTACACAGAAAAAACAAGGACTGAATGTGTTTACAGCTGAAATCAGTTTTTAGACTGAATTTCAGTCTTAAGTCAGTTTTTAGTCTTGTTTTAAGACTAAGAAATCTAAAAACAAAATTTCATAGTCTTAAAACAAGACTAAAAACTGACTTAAGACTGAAATTCAGCCTAAAAACTGATTTCAGCTGTAAACACTTTCAGTCCATGTTTTTTCTGTGTATGTACTTCAAATCTCGGATTGTGTTCAGCTCGTGAGATAAATACGTTAATGAAATCATTATTGAAGGAATAATTTGCCACATCAGCGAAATCTTTGGCAGCAAAAAAAGATGTTTTTCAGAAAGCGTAGAGCGAATAAATGTATGCAGATTGCTGGGAGGCGGCTTGTCTCCAAACTTCGCGTGCAAGATTATACACTTGCGGGGACAAGTTTCCAGGGCGTGCAGTAAAACAAAAAATATAAGGAAAAAAAAGAAGAAAGGAAGCTTTCTACCGAGGTGCAACCAATATTAATAATAACTGGACACGTGTATTGAACCTTGCCTATTTTTCTACATATACACACAGAAAAAACAAGGGCTGAAAGTGTTTACAGCTGAGATTAGTTTTTAGGCTGAATTTCAGTCTTAAGTCAATTTTTAGTCTTGTTTTAAGACTGAGAAGTCTTGTTTTTAGATTTCTTATTCTTAAAACAAGACTAAAAACTGACTTAAGACTGAAATTCAGCCTAAACACTGATTTCAGCTGTAAACACTTTCAGTCCTTGTTTTTTCTATGCAGATGGTGTAAAAAATGTCGTCCCTGCCCCTCTCAATAACCAGAATTGTTTATACAATGGAAAAATATGCAGGTCCTGTGTTCCAGCCACTGTTCTCTTAAGATCCTTTGAGATCTGAAGAACTCGAGTGTTTTCTTTCAAAGCATCTATTGACTTATTTTATGTATTCAAAAGACTGTTTATTTATCGTTTTAAAAGATGCACTTATCTTGAAAAAATAGAGTTAAATGAACTAAAAGAATGACTGTGAAAATTCCTAAGGGAGAGAGAGGCGAAGAACGATTTTAATTATTGTATTGATTAAAAAGTGGGAAAAAGTGTTTTAATCAACTTGTATAATTAAAATATGTTGAAGAGATCATTTCTATGCAGAAGAAGCATGATTGGTAAGGAATGCTGACCGGCCCTGTATGCAGATAACGCCTGAGTTCAAGTGCAAAAATTTCTGATTCGCTGTAGGTAAATTGTCGCCTAAAGCGAAAGCATTACAAATTTTCGTGGAATTTAAACTATTATTATTTAAAACTGATTTTATATCGAATTATTCAGAAATCAAATATATTCTTTCATCAAAAATTCATGCCACAATATATCTGTGAAATCTTTACTTATCTTTTCTCATACATTATTATTATTGCTTCCATAAACTATTCTTATCCAATTTTATTACAGATTATGGAAATAATATTTAATGTTTATGTCTACTGAAAAATGCATGTGTTCTAGCATACAATATAATTTTACTACACTATAAAGATACCACTGAATTTAAGGTTCTTTAGGTTCTCGAAAAAAAAATACTATATAAAAGTTTCGTGTAATGAACTTTAAGTATTAAATATACTTTTATATGAATAAATATGTAATAAAGATGCTAAAGTATATTTTATACGGAAATGGCACAACTTTTGAAAACGTTTCCTAAAAGTTGTGATTCACGTTAATTATACTTCCTGTGGAGCGTTGTTCAAGATTCAAATCCGATAAGTTAAGATTATGCATGATTTTCTGAAAAGCGTAATTTCTGGATAATTGTAAAATTGAATCTAACATAGAGGGAAGAGATTAAATCTCTCAAGATAGTTATTCTGAGTGCGAACTCAAGATCTTAACATAAAGGCAGTTATGGAGGCTGTTTTCATACATTTCAGATAATCTTTAATACAATCTAAAATCGTACGTAGGCCAACGCGCTTTCTGTATTTTCAATCCAGAGATTGGTTTCCGCTTGAATGTAAACATTCTTTGTTAAATTTGTTATAGTCAGAAATTAAATCGTACTTTCGAATACGGAATAATTTATTCAGAACCCAGGTGATGAAACACTTTTAAGCTTTAAAATGAAAATAAAATAAACACGAAAAATAAACAGGCATTTGATATACATATATAATTTTAAATTGGTCAGCAATGGGTGCTTGAAATACCACATGACAATATATATCATGAGTCATGGTCCGAGAAGTAACATGAGTAAAGCTAGTTGATTTTAAGATTTAACGTCTATGATGGCAATGCAGGATAAATGATACTACAAGGTGTGGCGAACAGGTCGACCAGTTTGTAAATTTCTTTTCGAAACATCGTAGGACCCGAAAGAAACTTTTACTCAACATTTAATTATGATTTATGATTCGTTCGACGTTCAAGCAATATTACATTACTTTTTCAATATCCTCCATTTCATCATTTCAATTTTTCCTTGAGAAGAATTTATTGTAAGATAAACTACATTCGCAAATCAATTCGAGAATTTCCTTTGATGATTTCAAACGAAAGCTGGACACAAAAAATGTATTCCAATTCCTTTTGCATTCTTTTGTCAAGATTTGGAAGCACTCTAATACATACTTGATTTTAAAACCTTCATCGTCTGAATAAAAATGTTTCTATCAAGAACGATTTTAAGATGCCCTTTTTCATTACAATAGCCTTCTTCTCAAATAAATTCAGCCCACGATTATACCAAAGATAAGTTTATCTTACACTTAACTTAGGAAACATGCTTTCAACACGTAAAATCAATTGAGGGTCCATTTGAAAATCGTTCTTTCCCATTTTTCTTTCCTCTTAATGAATTCCTGGGTGTCAGGATAACAAAGGTTTAATCGTATATCAGATTGTCGCACTTTATCGGCAAGATCAGAGGAACTGGCAACAACTGCAGGTTCTAGGATCGACATTTGCGGCCTATAAGCAAAGTTCGAACCCCTTTTTGCTCCAACAGGCTGTCTCCTCGTCGTAAAAGTCAAGTATTGGATATGAGTACGATGTTTTTGATCTGTGTGAGTCTAGGTCCACTTGTGTGAGCATGTGAGTGCATACTCGTTGCCAGATCGTGGGTGTCGGTCCCACGCGTCTAGGTGGGGCCCACACTCCTGGACCCAGCTTCTCTCATCTCTCGTGGACCCAGTCATTACATATATGGAAGGTACAGTCTACCAAACCTGATGCACACGACTCTTGGTTCAATGAGCTCATGAGAAAAACATCCTTCCAAGACTCTTACCCCGCATTTTGTCAACAAGAATATACGATTTTTATTTTTTACTTTCCTTACACTCTGGAAAACATCGGATTAATTTATGCGAAAGCTAGGCGCTTCATGAAAAAAATGTCTAACTCTAATCTAAAGGATCGGGACATGTTTAGCAGAAATTTGCATCACTGTGATAGATTCTACTTTATCAAAAGGAGTGATAGATGAAGGAGAATGCAATCTGAGTTCCCGTGATAGGGATCTAAATTTTTATAGAATGGGAAGAATGAAATATTGCGAAGTGCAAAAACTCTGGAGTTCTCTGGACCACCAAAAATGAGGGGCTTAATCTTCAAGGACGACCTTGCACCTGAACCCTAGCGAGCCAGGGAGCCATCCTGGTCTGATTCACGCCAGCAGATCTGCAGGTAAGATTATTCATGCAGTTCGTTTCGAAAGCCTAAAGAAGAATCTCGATACGACTTTAATAAATAAGAGGCGCAGTACCGCTGAATTTGCTGAATCCTCTGACTCTGGGTGAGTCGGATCTTGAGGGAGCGTTCATAAGACCACAGGATGAAAATCCAGGAGGGCCAACTTGGCTCAGCTACCTTGCTGTAAATCTTGCAACCGATCGTCGATGTACGAGACTCGATCTTCGTAAATCTATCCTTAGGGAGATCGATCTACGAGTCTTCATTGAAGATCAGCGGCTCGATCCGACTCGAATTTCCGGTTTCCATTGTGCACACTTCCACTCTCATCTTTTTGTATCATCTGTCTATGTCCCTCTTTCTTTCAATTCGATGTTCCTTCTTTCTCGGCAGTTCCTTTCCTTTTATCCTTTTAGACCCAGCGATTCTAGAGACTAGATTGTAAGCGAGACGTCCCTCTTGTATCAAGTTGTAAGTTGTACTTTTAGAGACGTGGGCGCACCCTGATTTTTTGCATTAGGATAGAGGAGAGCTTTTTGCAGTTGGCATACCAGATTTGGTTAAAATAGAAATCAGATCACAGTTGACATGTTGTTTATATGTTGGTATCATGAAAATATTAAAATTTTGTTAATTTTCATACATGCAATTAATTATAGAGGAATGAGCTATCTATAATCTATTTTGAAATTTATCTATTTATAACTTATAAAATAATTTTTGTATGAAAAACCATAAATATGGAAAATGTTCACAATTAAGATATCTTTACAGTTACGTTAATCGCTTTTATTAGAGATGTGTTTTGGCTGACTTATTCCGACTTTTATTCAGGGACTAAGACAAACATTTAAATAACGTATAGTAGGACTAGAAGTGAAGGGGGAATTGTGTGACGTCTAGTAGGCTATCCACGTCATCCCTAGGAGTGGGGACAGGGAGGCGTAAATTTCGGTAAGTGGTAGGGTCTTAAATATATAAAGAGCATGGATTTTTTTTGAAGTCATACAAAAAGAATCACCGTGATAAAAGTTCTTTATCTACCTAAATCACCGACAATGAAGATATTCATCTTTTTTCTTTTCGCAGCTCTACTTGTTGCTTCGATTGCCGCTGAAATACCAGGTATTTTAAATATTATTATATAAAATTCTATTTAAATTTAATATACTCTAGTTAACTAATGATATTGATCAGACTTTTTCTATAAAATATATAGAAAAAAATATAATATATAAATAAATAATAATAAATGCTATCTGAAATTATTCATTACTAATAATTTTCTATTTTTAATATTTTAGATGAAATCTGCAAGAATTGGAGACGTAAGTAAAATATAAGTCAGTTCATAATCGTATTGGTTGGTTAGCCCAAATAATTATTTTATTTTTTTCATTCAAAAAGCAATTTTTGCCACGAAAAATTAATTTATAATGTATAAAATTCGTTGAACCAATTAAATATTCTTATTTAATTTTTTTAGCTCTTTATCTTCAGGGAAACGCGTGTAGGCCTAAAGAAAACTTTCACAGTGAATGCAACCATTGTACGTGTTTAGATAATGGAAAAAATGCAGCCTGTTCTATATTGTCATGTGAACCTTTCAGAGACTATTGCAAGACGATAAATAAAAATATTTTCTAGATACATTCATTAACGTAAAATCAATGTTCATGTAACAAAATGATATATAATAAAATATTTTAAGCTATCACGTTATTCTTATATTTCAGTTTCACCTTTCAACTCTATTTTAAAATTAATTATCCAGAAACACTACATTATTTGAAAATAATTCCATTTTATTCGCTAATTCCGCCAAATTAAACAATCCAAGAAAAATATTTGGTTGGGAATATTTTTGAGTAAAATCTTCTTATAATGATGACATTTCAACTAATCTAGTATTTTTCCATTCAATATTTACCTAGTATATAATAATATACTCAAGATCTATAATTACTTCTGGACAATCAGGGTTTTTTATTTTTTAATGTAAAAATTTATACCCGAAACAATGTATCAACATCTACAATTTTGAGGTCGGTAAATAATGTAATTTAAACATAACTCGAAAGGTCTTTAAATTTTTATTGTGTTGGTTCTGCTATCTTCTGTAGTTACACGAAAAAACATAACCAAAAAACAATTAATGATTAAAACGAAAACTACTCATTTTTTTTAAATTCTTTTTGAATTATATAAACTTTATATAATTAACTATATTGATAAGACTTTTTCCGTAAAATATAGAGGAAAATGTTAAAAACTCCACTTTCACAACTAGCAGATTTTAATAGCTTTTTTTTGAAACTTCAATATAAATTCTATTTAAAATTAGTTAATAGTTATTTTCTGTTTTTATTATTTCAATCTGAAAGAACTGGGGACGTAAGTAAAATATTCGCCAGTTCATAATCTACTGGTTGGCTAGTCCAAATAATTATTTTATTTATTGTTTCATTAAATATATTATCCTTTCAAAGTAAAGTTTCTTTCCTCTCCAAATTAATTTAAAATGTGTGAAATACGGCAAACTAAATAATTATACATTATTAAATTTCCTGCAGCTCGTTTCAAACTTGGAAACTCATTTGTGCCTGGGGCAGAATTTTTCAGTGAATGCAATCAGCTTGTGATAAAATGAATGGGATGTGATGGTTATTTAAAAAAAATTTTTGGACAGGACGAAGTATTAGATCTGGAACCTGACAAATGGAAATATTTTCTAGATAAGTTGATTAACGTAAAATCAACGTCTAGTAACAAAATTATATAATAACACTGTATTACAATTGTTTAAAAATAATTTCATTCTATTCGTTAATTACTCTGAATTATATTGTTGGAATTTCAAGGATTATTGCGATGTCTTAAAGTTGTATTAAAGAAAGAGAGGCTCGTTGCATCTTCTAGACCTCATTTGAAACAGGCCTAAAGGCTATTGAGTAAGTAGAAAAATTATCAAAAAAATCTCATTTTTATGTACAAACGATAAGGAAACAAATAAATCATTCATATTTCACACATTTTTCAAATAAAGACATGTACTATAAGAAAGAAGGTAAATTTCGGTAATGTCCGTGATATAAAATATAACTGCGTCACAGTACGTAATTATCTTTTGGTTAATTACTATTCTTATCACATCATTACCACATATTTTATCTACGTCAATGAAAATTAAGTATTTTATGACGAATCAAATAAAAATTAAAGAAATAATGATTTCACATTTTATTTTTTGTATTTTTCCAGTTTCGATCTAAACATTACGGGAATATTTCATCAAAAATTATAACTTAGATCAATAGAAACTGTCATAAATACACCTCATAATATTTTACAATTTTGATTTATCAATTAGCATTTACTTTTAAAAAAATAATACATTTTTTTAAATCGAAAAATACCAAGTCTTGAGTCAATAAAAATTAATTCTAACTATGCGATTACGTTTGTCAAACCGCGATTTTATTTGACAATTGAATTTACATAAACTAATCGATGAAAGAAATTACATGTTTCTTCTTATCTATATATAGAATAGATAAGAAGGAATAATAATGTATTTATTTACTAACTATGCTAATAAGTAGTTAAATTTTCTTGCATTTTTTATGAGGCTTATCGAAAAGAAGCATCAAATCACATTTAGAGTGAATAATTGTTAATTTTAATACATTATAATCCCACCTGAAATACTAAAATGTGGCCTTGAACTATTTTATAAAATTCTGATTGGTTCAATTGGTTGATACTTGTATATTTCACATTACATTAAATTTTATAGAAGTAACGCCCTCTATTTCAGTATATAAAGATCATGGATTACTGTATAAACTCATACCAAAAACAACTTTCTGATAAAGACTATTTATCTAACTAAATCAACAACAATGAAGGTTTTCATCGTTTTTCTTTTCGCAACCGTATTTGCTGTCTCAGTCACTGCAGTACCAGGTACGTTTTATAAAACTTAAACTTTATATATTAAAAACAGACTACATATTTTCAAATATTCTAGGAATTTGCATTATCATTCGTATAATTTTAATTATATTATATTTAATATACTGCGAGCAAATCAAGTTATTGTTTTAAATACATTCTTCAAATTTCCGCAAGATATTTTAAACAGTTATATAATTATATTTGAATAAGAATTTGAAAATATAATTGAACTAATTGTTTCTTTTACTGATTACTAACTTTTTTTTTGTTGTTTCAGAGAATATCTGTGAAAATTGGGGCAGTAAGTAAATCTCTTTAGTCTAACCGAAAGTATCTTTATTGCATTATTATTGTTTGAATCATTGAAAAAAATTTCTAATATTGCTTTCAGTCCGTTACAAAGCGGGAGATAACTCATGTGAGCCTGAAAAGTCATTCTTCAGTGAATGTAACTCTTGTAAGTGCTCTAAGGATGGATCAAATGCCACCTGCACTCAGATGGAATGTAGTGATCTTAAGGAGAAGTGCAGAGTCGTATTCAAAAAAACTATTTGCAAAAACTTCGAACGTAAGTAAGACAATAATCTAATTAAACTCTATAATACTAATTCCAAAGAAGAAGGTTTTGCTTCTCCAAACATCTTTATAAATTGTTTGAATAATGTTAATCAATTAATTGAGTCAACTCGTGCTTCTCTTTTTAAGTAAAATTGGAAAGACATTTGCAATTAAACGGATGTGTAATTCATTTTATTTCAGCTCTTTTTAAGCAAGGAGTTGACACTTGCGAGAACGGAAAAGCTTTCTACAGTGAATGCAACTCATGTAAATGCTCTAATGATGGAAAGTCTGCCGTTTGCACTAAAATGAGTTGCGAAGGTCAGAGAGAAATTTGCAACTACAATAATTAATAATAAACAAAGAATGTGATCAAATTAAAAATACTACATTTTAGACTGAAACTTGTTTTTTGTTTTACTCATCCTTCCTTTCTTTTAATATTTAATAGAGTGTGTTTAACAGGTTACGTGACCATTTATTTTAATTGAACTTTGTCATAAACTAATAACTTGAATGCATTTTTTATTCCTAATAGGCTTCGTTCTATTCCCATTACGTCAACCTGGCGTGGGAAATTCATTCAAGTAATTATAGTTTATGAGTAAGAGTGCACTTTAAAAAATTGATCAGTGGTCACGTGACCAGTTTGAGGCATGCTCTTCATGTTTGTATCTTCAGTAGTAATAGCTTGTTTCATAGTTTGTTTGTATATTTGATTTATGTAACATTTTCTTATTATCTACTGTTCTATACTTATATTAACAATTATTTTATCCTTGTAACACCAGAAGTAGAGGGAATCAAAAAGAAGATGCGCAGATCTTTTGCGCATATGATCAAAGCTATCGAAAAAACCTACAGTCTAATGAAACCGTCATCAAAACTTTACTTATGTAGTTCACGTTTCATTGCAAGTGTTTAAAATAAAGTTCGAAGGTGACTTTTCCTTACGCGGGACTCTATTATTTATCTTTTCTATCAGAACTGTGCAATAAGACTCTTTTATATTCATACAATTTCAAGAATTATACTTTTTCCAGGTAACTTGTTATCTTGAATAGAATACTGTTTTGTGGTTTTACCATTTACGCAACTCATTCGTGCAAGTCAATATAAATATCCAGGCAAACTTCCTTTATGTGATAAATAATCGAGATAATGTAATGATAGTGATGACAATCATTATAAAAATAGATAAAAGTCTATTCAAACAACTGGTTACGTTTTTTGATCAATTTTTTTTTATTGGAGGTGGAAATCTTATGAGTACTTAAACCATCTTTTTCACTTTCTTGCCAAGCAAATAAAATCTGTTCTCTGAGCAAGATACATAAAACTGAAAAATGAAAATCTTCGTTCTTCTCTTTTTGGCAGCATTAGTTGCAATCAGTGCTGCTGCACCTCAATCTCTGGCAGCAGGTTAGTCGTATCTGAGAAATATGAAATATTTTTAAAAAAGTACAAATTAAATAATGAATTTGTTGCTATTCTTTTAGAATAAAAATACTTACTAGACATTTTAATTACTAATGTCATATTGAATTATCGTTTCCTCGAATTCTTACACACTATTTTTTTCTAAAACGTTTATTTTAATTTCAGAAGATGCAGCTTGGGGATGTAAGTAATAAATAATATTAATTATTGACATACCGTTTCATTAATTGTATTCAATACTTTTTTGAACAATTTTATCTGACCAAATTGAGCTATTATTTATAGAAAAATGTAATTCACACTTACTAAAGAACATTTTTTTCTGCTTAGCACTCTATATTGATGGAACTCCTTGTCCAGCCAAATTCTTTAAAAGTGAATGTAATACCTGTTTCTGCTTAGAGAATGGTATTTCTGCTGGGTGCACTCTCATGGCATGTGAACAAAAGTAAATACTTTTTAAATTAATACCTTCAAAAGAACTTTCATTATTGTATAGAAAATTGTATGAATAATTCTACAATTCTAATTCAAATACATGCATATAATAAATTACAGTTTTTAAAAATATCTACCTTTACAGTTGATATCCTTCCTTGTGTATTTTTTATTTCTGGATTATTTCTGTCTATCAATTGATTGATGTATGTACATAGTTAATTAAACTGGTACCAGAGAATAGTGGTCATCAAATAGTAAAATGTGGTATTTTCAGAAAGAAACCGGAATACATTTTTTTCCAACAATGAAAACCTTTATCGATTTCTTTTCCTCAGCCTTGGTTCCACTCACTGCTATTACATCATATTTTTCTCAAGAAAAATAAAGTAAATCTGCAATTAAATTAAATTATTGTTTAAACATTCAAAATAATAATTTTGTCATATAATATTTATACTTTCTTTTGTTTTATCTGAATACCTATGTATAAAATATTCTCATCAAAAGAACAAATAATTATGGACAGCTGACACTCAATTATGTTTTATAAATACATTTTCGCAGAACAAGGTATTCTTGCATCTCTCAGACGAGCTTGTTTTATTTCTTGAATAATTTCCAGACAAATGAAAATTGAGTATTGAAATGAACCTCTATTAGATATTCAGTTTAGGTATGTATTTTAATTCAATTTCGATTGATTTATGCATATTAACTACTTTTTATTTTTTTTTAAATACTGTCATTAAAGTTCATTTTTTTTCTCGTTTTTGATCTTAATGTCAAATTCAGATGACAATTGTGTATTCTGGAGACGTAAGTACATGACTCTTAAATTTTAAAAGAATTAATAATTACTCCATAATTTCACAAAAATTATTTGTTCTTTTTTCATTTATGTGTATATATAGATATGAGTCAATATTAATATATATATATATATATATATATAT